>VZZY01020121.1:844-149941 GCA_013400335.1 Eurystomus gularis | reverse complement strand
ACCTCCGCGTCTGGCGGGACGGCACCGTCACCCTGGAGCAGGGCGAGCCCCTCCGGCCTCCCTCGCCTGCGGAAGGTAAGGCCGAGCCCCTTCATCCCCCGCCTTCCTCTCCCTCCCCGGCCCCGCACGGGCGGCCGGCGGGTATGGGGTGCGGGCGGCCGCCTTTCTCCCTCAGCCTTTGTCCCGCGGCCGGGGGGGAGAAGAGGAGGCTCTGGGGAGACCTTCTCACAGGGACATGAAGCTCCGGCCCCTCACTGACATCCGCGGGTCTCTTTCCCGCCGGGGGCTGCGGCCGGCTCCCAGGCCGGGCTGTGGGGGTCCCGGCACCGCCTCGGGGTCGGGCGGGGGAAGGTAGAAACCGTCGCCTTGGGTTTGCCCCACTGCGTGTGGGCACAGGGGGGGGCGAAGGCGGGATCGCGGTCTATAAAATCGCGTCGTCTTTTGGTGCGTAAGAACCGTGCCACCCGCAGCGCCTGCTGCGGGGGGTCCCTCTGGCCCTGCCCGCGCATCCTGCGGTGTCGTTCTGAAAGAGCTTGGCATCAAAAGGCACCTATGAGAAACAGATCATTTAGAGCTGTGCTGACATTAAGCCCTGGTCACCTACCAGGGGGCTTAGCACCTACCATCTGGTTCTTCAGAAGACCCAGGAAAACCTCTTCTGCACGGGAAAGAAGGGCGCATGCCTGCGCCTTGGCGTTTCAAAGCTCCTGATTATGGATATGGAAAGGAATGTTTTTTTGTGTGTGGCAAATAAAGCTTGGTGTCTGGAAAAAACCTAAAGCTAGGCAGGGGAGGGATGAGCTCAGTTATCACACGGTGTTCCCTGGTATCAGCCTGGTCCGTGTGCGGTGTCCCTGAGTCTTCCAGGAGGACAGAGGTTTGGACATTTTGAAGTTACATGAAGCAGAAGGCGATGGTAATTGCACAAAATGGGATTAATTGAGCCCTCAGCGTTTAGAACGTGGGTATTATGTCCAGTGTTGCAATGTAATGAAGTCTTTTAGTACAGTGCCTGCCTGGAAAGTCTTCTGGCAGAGATTTGCGGTAATGCAGTTTGGAGCTAGTGGTACCTGCAAGTATCACAATACACTCGAGTGGAGGAAGGGACATCATTTTCCTCCACGATTGAAATGAGCCCAATAGTGACTTCCATTTAAATGTGATCTGATGTGCTTTTCAATTTTGAAAAAATAGGTTATTATAACGTTAATAAAATGCCAGACCTACACCTAGAAGTTCAAGGAAAACCCTTTTCTGGCCAAAGCATCTGCATGTCACGAGAGCCTGGAAAAGTTCTGTCTTGCATATTGTGTGCTGCTTTTACTTATGGTGTTCTGAGATGAAACCAGGCTTCTTCCTTTCTCTTCCCTGCTGTAGGAAATACATTGATTTCCCATGTATTTCTTTCTTTTGTTGCCTTTTCCTTGCTATTTGTGGGTTTATTCCATTTCTTCTTATAGTACCTCTTTAATGGCCTGTAGGACAGTGTTGGATGTATCTAGATATAAAGCTCAGGCCCCTCACTGACGTCCAGCGTGTTTAGTTTATACTAAAGCCCCATGCCACGTCTGCGTAAGTCTTTTAAAATGCTGTAGTTAAGATGTGCTAACTTGTGTATGTTGATTGGAATCTTTGGATAGATTAACCTTTCTTTTTTTTAATCTTCTAGCCATGACTATTTCTCTCTTATCTGTCTTTTTTTTACCTTTTTGTGTGTGTGTATAGTGTTGTGTGTCATACATATGCTTCTTTCTTGAAAGTCTTGGAGCATGTGTATTTATATAGAGAGATTTAAAATAAATAAGTAAAAGGAAACCCAGTCTACTAAGGCCTCCCAGGAAAGAGAGGGAGATCACCGAGGGGGGGTACCCCCTCCAGTGTGTGTGATAGAAGCAAGGAGAAGGGGAGGTTTCTGCCAGATGTCCATTCCTAAACTGTACTCGGTGGTCTCCCTTCTATATCAGCCACAGGCTGGTGGGTGCCTGGGTTTGAAAGGAGACGATATTTCTCCCGGAGTCCCCTCCCTGCCCCTGGTCTTCCTCATCTCCCTAACTTTGAATAGACTTCTGCAATATAGACCAAGCCTTCAGGCTTTCCCAGGGGGTTTTGTGTGTTTAGAGGGGTAACTGTCACCAACGTGAAACAAAGGCGGTTCTGGTCAGTTGGCTTTTATTCTTCTTTCGTTTGTGGAACCTGCAGCAGGTTTCCACTGGAAAACATCCTATGTGTGACACAGTGGACATTGGTAATTCTCTATCCTGAAGAGCTGACAGTAGACTCGCTTCTCTTTGGTATCTTCTGAACTGTGCCAGTTCTTTTCCTTATTGCTCACTGCAGTGTCCTGAGGTGCTGATTAATGAGCTTTCTGAGCCAACTTCAGCTCAAGCCTCTTGAACGGGTGTTTGTTCCAAGGCTTGTGTATTCTGCATAGGAGCAATGAGTGCTTAAGAGGAACCATTGCCCTGGCGCTGTGATTTGGGAGCAGTGCATCGTAGCTGAGGCCCTGAAGCTGTCTGGCCACGTTCCTTTTCCTCTTGAGATACAAATTAAAGGTTTCTTAAAAAGAAGTCCTGATTATGTAGAAACTGGTACTTTTCCAAAGCCATTTGTTGTCAAGCAGTTTTCCAGTTCAAGCGCAATACTTGAAATTCCAAGTAAAAATACGTAGAAATTGAATCAAATGTCCTTGAGATAAGGAAGAAAGATGAGTTTCACCGATAGTGGGACAGAACAAGAACCTTGGAGTTCAGTCCCCATCCTTAACCAAAACCAGAGACTGATTCACAGATCTCTCCAGTTGTAGCTACGTGGTCTATTAATACTTGGTTATCTTGTTTAAAAAACCCAAAGTAAATAAGGTTTTGGTTAAGTAGAAAGATTAAGAATGAAAATTCATTTGCTCATTTTCACATGGATATTGCCTGAATCCCTGGAAGAGTTGGATGGGAAGGGATTCCTCTAAATTGTTTTCCTGCCATTGTATTTCAGACAACTTAGGTTTAAATGCCTGTGTCAGGAGGTTTGTCAGAGCCATAGGGGTTCTGTGGGTGAACTCTCTGAGCTGTGAAGCTGTTTTGTTCTGGCGATACATAAAAATGTATAGCTGTAGGTTGGTGCATAGGTTTGGATAGTTCACAGGAACAAATATTGGCTGTTAGCTTCTATTTTTGTAAACAACAGAATCCTGCGTGGGCAAAGAAAGGAGTCCCCGAAGAATGGTGTCTTTGGGTAGCGAACATTCGGGCTTTGTTCAGGGCTGCGACGAACGATGCGATCGGTCACGCCTGTCAGCGGGGCTCGGGTGAAGTCGGGAGCGAGCGCGGCCGTGGCACAGAGTTTGCTTTAGAAATGCTCACGAGGCGATGTTTTTGCACCTTATCGCTTTGCCAGATCTGAAGCGAGTAAGAAACAAACATGAATTTGCAAAAAAAAAAAAGAGAGGAGCTGACTGTGGTCATCTCGGTATGAATCATTGTAACTGTCTGACATCTCAATACCACAGAAATGTGGGTTGCTTAGAAATACCCACGATGAAATCGGAGATCCAGAGTAGAATGTTTTTTACCTAATAGGCGTTTTAGCTGTCACTTTGTTACTTGCAGTTTTTATGAAATGAGCTAACGGTGGCAATCGAGTAAAGTGCCAAATGCAATAAAAAATAAACTTCTGAACGAGCTAAAACGTTTGGTGTAGAACATGTGGTTTGACTCCTCCAAGCTCTCCTCTTGCGGAGCAGTACTTAGAAGCGTGTTAATAAACTTGGAGCAATAATGAAGGGAGAGATGCAGGAGTCAAAAACCCGCACAAGAGCTGGCTGTCAGCCTCATGCCCGGTATTTAGCAGCAGCACAACACCGTAGGGCACAGGAGGCCGTTCCATCGGGGTTGTGTTGTTCCTGCGAGCCGGGTGTGGGGCTCTCGCTTCTCAGCACACCAGCTCTGCTCTTTCCTTTCCGCCTGAGAGTTTGGGGAATGAGGGAAAACAGAGTTTTCCTCACGTGTTTTGTTAGTGCCAGATCCTTGACTTGGCAAAGGCAGCCGCTGATTTTGGGCGTTGCATTGAGCTCCTGAAGAGTGGCCGTGAGGATCTCGGAAAGGGGCAAAGATGGGTGTTTGGAAGACCAAACCGTGCTGGCTTCAAGCTGTTGGATGTTGAGGGCTGGCAGGAATGTGATGTTCCTTGGCCATCCCGCTCCCTCCTGAGGATGTGCCTCTGAGGGTACTGTCAGTGGCCCTTCTTTTGCCTTGTCCTCCCACCCTAGAGGAGAAAGGACGGAGGGAGGTTACTGCTGGTTTTACCAGCAGCAAGTACTATGCAGATTTTTCTCTTGGAAATCTGCCAGGCGTTCAGCAGGAGGGCATAATGCACGGATGATTCTGGCTTTAAATCAAAAAGATCACAGAAAAGTTGACTGCATGGTGTCTTTCGCGGGACTTGGAGGGCTCAGGGTGAGGAGACACGCTGGAGAGGAATTGCTTACACTGTCATGGCAGTTTTAATGGCTTCCACGTCCTCCTTACACCCTCGTGTAAGGTATTGGAAGGCAGCGTGGAGAAATATAGGGCGAATAAATGCAAATTTAGCTTGTGCGCATCAAGACGTTCTCATCTGTCAGTCTCTTGTGGAGCACCGAGGAAAAATATGCAGGATTGTTAGAGGAAAATGAATGTACTGACATTTTCTTTCTAATTTTGTTGTCTCTTTTGGAAGATAATGGGTGGGAGTAGCCGTGCTTGCTGTTCAAATTTCAAAACAGGTCTTGCTATGAATAGTGCTAAAATAAATAGTACCTCTAGAGTTACGACAATTACACTCTGAATTCAGGTTTTCTTCAAGGGTATAGAAACACCTGGATTTAAAAATAGTAAGGTTTGATGGATCGAACCTCACCTTCTCCTGCAAGAGTTTTTAGATAGATGTTTCCCTCTCTCTATATAGATAGGTACGTTAATGTTGGAAGTCAGCGTAGGAAGAAAATGGCACTAGACAGCAGAGAGGAGCCTCATGGAGTTGCTGCTTTATCTCTGCCCGCTTATTCTGCTAATCTGTGGGCAAGAGAAAGCTTAGGTCTTACTTATGCTTAGCTTTCCACCATCAGTGTGGTTCCCAGTATGTAAGGGTGAACTGGAAGGGTTCCAGCCATGGGTTAAGCTGATGGATCCCGTGCACTGGGATTTATGTGGGCTCTCTGTGAATGTAGGCAGATGGCTGGAGACCCTGTTGTAGAGAGCTCTGGTGGGGGAGAACAAAATAAGCAAGGAAAAGATCTCAATGTAACAAAATAACATCTCTGGCTAATAAAAAACCAACCAACCAACCAAAAAACAACAGCAGATTCCAAGTGCCTGCACAAAAGAAATGGAAAAAAGTTGCCAACAGGGATAGGTGACCTTGGTTACCTATATTTGTGTGTAGAAATGTTGAACGTGTTAAATAGGCAGTGAAGAAATGAAGTCTGATTTGGTGTTGTCTGAAATCTGCATTTGTTCCTAAGGAAAAGCTAAGAGCAAAGAAATTTGAGGAGTTGTGGGCTCCTTATGTTCATAATGACTTAGAAGATAATACATTTGTAATTTAATGGAGAATTTCTTGACTAGTGCAGGAAAAATCTTGCTGTAAAAAGGAAAGTGGAATTGTTAACAGCAATTGAAGAGTAGGGTGAAAAATTAGACGTCTGCCATGATGGTGCAGAGACTTAACATGATGTCCCTCTGGGGCTTTTTTTAAAAAAAACCAAACCAAAAAACCCCCAAAAAAGTAATGGGTAATGGAGTCTGACTTTGGGGCTGGCTGGAGATGACAATTTACCCAGTGCAAGGTGATGGATAGGACTGGGGTAGCATGAGAAGGACTTTGAAAATGAAGACAATAGCACTGTGTGATGTGACACAGAGAAAGATCACGGAGCTTTAACAGGACGATGTGGAAAGCAGGGTGCGATCACGGTGACAGGCAGTGGACACGACCCGTGCAGCAGCAGCGGGGTTGTGAATGAGTCGGACCGAGCGTGACGGCGCTTGCCAAGCGTGCAGTAGGTACGTTGCAGGTGACAAAGAGCGTTAAAGGTACATAACGCCCTGGATGCATGTTGGCAATGAACGTAGCTTGGTAAAAGTGGGGAAGCTTTTTCACAACGTCTGTTAAAAGGAAACCGGAGTGTGTTTGCTCCTTGTTTCTGAATTAATTTATCACGTTACAGCATTGGATCCGGTAATGTGACAAAACTAATATTCTGTTCCCAACACAACCTTAAGTTAGCGTGCGTGACACCAACTACGAGTCTGTTACTGCATTTTATGACTTGGGGAGGAACAAAAAGAGATGAGTCAGTTTGTACTGTGTAAATAGAAGACTGCGAAGACATAGCTGAGGTAGAGAAGAATTGAGAGAACTATTTTTTCATCTTCTTGAGAGAGTTTATTAACAGCTGGTGAAAGTTCTCAACAGACCCAGCAGTGTTGTGTTGCCAATTTAGAAAAGCTGTAACCTGCTAGAAACTCTAGATCCATCAAACATGATGGCAGAAACTGCCAGAGACTTCAGTGGAGTCCAGATTCTGCCACAAGCACACATACTTGTTGAATGAGCAAGTGAGTGGATAGCTCCAGGAAAAATTAGAATATGACTAGAGCAGCAGAACTTAAAAAAAAATTAAAAATAGAAATGGAGACGTGAGCTCTGCCAAATTCACACTTTTCAGGGGAAGGGTTGATATCTGGACAGGCCAGAGGAAAGTGAGTGTAGTAACTGTCCTTTAGCATCTGCAGAAGGGACTGGCAGCTAGGAATAGAGCTGAGCTGCACTGGAGATGAGTATCTACCACAGCATTTATCTTAGAATAACAAAAGTTGATGTGATCCCTGGGCAGACCTACAAGTATGCTTGAGAGCAAGCAGCGGAACACAAAGAATTATATGGTGACCACAGCCAGTTTCCTTGTGAGACAAGGCAGAGTGACCATTTAATGATATCTTAGAAGGTGGTGCTAAGGTAGTATGGATTTGTTAATTTGGAAGTAAAGAATATTGATTTAAAATAAATTGCATTACAAAATTTAACACAGAAGACCTCTTAGTAGTCACCCTTTGCTTTGTGTAGTGTACGAGACTGTGCTTATGACTGTACAGAATGAGGAGAAACTTCAGTGAAGTGTTGAATGGAGAAGGATGAAGGCATGAAAAAATACTGATGTGGGGAAGGAAAGTTCTGGCCACCTTCGGCCGTGAGAGTAACCTCTCAAGGAATTGTCCTTGTATTTTCTTACAGATTTCTTCCTCTTTCCTTTTCCTCTCCCAAGTAGAAAAACAAGACTTACCATTTCTAAATGGTCAGCTGTAGGCTGGATCCATGAGTTGGATCCAAAAAGCCACAAGCTGTAAAAACTCATCCCAATTTTTGTTACCTTCTAATTACACAGTTTGAGGATATGTTGATCCTCAAAGCCTAAGTGTTTCACTTAAAAACAGGGGTCTTGCTGCTTTGAGGGGTCTCTGATTACCTCTCCTAATCATAGAATCATAAAGGTTGGAAAAGACCTCCAAGATCATCAAGTCCAACCCAACACTACCATGACCACCCACCAGTTTCCTTCCAGTTCCTCATGTTCTTGCTCTTACAGAATCATAGAATGTTTCAGGCTGGAAGGGACCTCTAGAGGTCATCTAGTCCAACCTCCCTACACAAGTAGGGACATCTACCTAGGTCTGGTTACTCAGAACCTCATCGAGCCTGACCTTGAATGTCTCCAGGGAAGGGGCCTCCACCACCTCTCTGGGCAGCCCATTCCAGTGCTCTGTGACCCTCATGTTCAACTCAAGGATCTTGAGTTAGTGACTCCCACATTCTCCCTTGATCCCTTTCCTTCAGTTACCCCCTGTGTTCCTCCTTCAGCAACCTCTTCCACTGTCCTCCAGTACATACAGGCAGTGACTGCCTTTCCTGAAGGCAACTTGAGTTCTGCTCCTGTGGAAATGCTGATTTCCCCCAAAACCTGCAGAAATAGGCTGTGGTGTTTCATTAGAATATTAATCTTGTAAAACAAGATGAGTTTCAGGTTTGTTGCCAACGCATACATCACTTACTGTGTGGCCTGAAAATCGGCGCTGCTGATTTCAGTTCTGCAAGAAGCTGTCTCGAAGCAAATGCTTTTGGATCTGTGTAGAGGAATCTGAGACACTCGAGGAAGGTTGGAGGAAGGTGCTCCAAGGCTCTGAACTGCCGGGCTCTTAGAGCAGCTGGCTGTAGCTGGAGCAGTGGCCGTGAGGTTGTGGTATGACATCATTAACATCAGCTCTGGAGCTTAATCATCCCAATGATTTTGCGCATCCTGCATGCCTTCCTATAAATATCCTGTGTCAGTCCACATTAACGTACCGAATTTTATCTGTTTTGCTTTTAAAATTCAGTCTTCAATGTGTGCTTCTTCCCGTTGGCAGCAGTACATGATATGCTTGCTATTTATTTTTAAATCTGTGAAGACTCTTTCTCACCATGACCTATTAATCCTTGGAAGGCAGGGAAATTGTGCTTCAGTGAAGCACAGGCTGTAGATAAATTGAGTATAGTCCTTTTTTTAACAGCATTCTGAGAGATTTTTGTGAAAAGAATTATTTTTTCCGGTCTAAATAGCAGCCTGAAGCTCCTGCCTTGAGGTATGAGGCAGCGTGCCCTAATGCTTGATGGAAGTTTGGCATGACTCCTCCTGTTCAGGTTTGAAATAAGAATAATTTTTCAAATAGAAATTTTGAGGCATGAAGAGTGAAGATTTGGGGTTTCTTCTTTTCTTGTTGGCAAATAAATACATTTGAAGAGTTATTTTCAGAGATACAGAAAACCTCCAATTTAAGTCTCTTTCCCTCTTGCATTTCAACAATCTATGAGTGAAAAATTATATAATGTTCCAAACTGCAGCTTGTTTGTGAATTGAAGTCATCTTGACAGTTAAAGTTATGCTATTTGCTGGTGATGAATGCATTAGTCACTATGGAAAGCTGTCACGGAAAAGTACTGTTGAATCTTTTGGCAGTAGAAGTGGTGAAAATCCTACACGGATTAGTATCTAGTTGAATGACTGTGAAGTCTGGAGAAGTCTCCATCTACCTTAAGAAGTATCCGCAGAAATAATTTTGTAAGTCTTCACCGATTTACTAGATAAGCACTTAATGCTGCTTGCAGACAGAGACTATTCTATGACTTCTTAGAGGGGATTTTTTTTCTCCCGGTGCAAATTAAGGAAGTGTGACCCTGAGGCTACAGTTCTTTTTCAGTCATGTCAGCTGAAGAGAGAAGAAATTTCTACTCCCAGCCAGTAGAAGTAATTGGCTCGAATGGGCGTTACAAAAGCAAATCCATTTCAGTCTTCACAGACACGAGTAAGTGCATGTTTCTTGGGTCGGTACCGTTAATGCTGGTCTCTTCAGAAATGAAGGAAATTCCTGGCGGAGGGGATCCATGGGTCACTGCAAGCAGCTCAGGGACATCCAAATGTACAGCTGCACTCGAGGTACAGAGGCATATGGACTGGTATGGTTAATAATTACCATAATTTAGTCTTTTTAAAAATGAAGTCAGTAGTTTGCACCTGTCTAGGGTACTCTGAAGTGCATTTGAGCCAGTGTGAGACTTGAACTGCTTGTTATTCCCCCTTTTGCCCAGCAAATGGAATCATAACAATACTACTGTTTTTTAAAATGCTAGTGTAAATGGGAGTAAATAGTGCTGTTTAAGATATTCCCTATATTTTTATAATACAACAAAAAAGGAATTGTGGTTTGCTCTGAAAGCAGTCGTAAATTTTGACAGTCTCATGTGAATAAGGAAAGTTTCTAGAGTTTGTGCTTTGCCTTGAAGAACAGCATTCATGGAAGCTTACTGAAGATCTGGCAAAGGGGCTTTGAGATACACTGCTTGCTATTCCTTTCAGAAATCCAAATTTTGCCTTAATTCTTTGGCTCTGGGCTGATTTATTTGGTTTTGTGCTTCAGGACTTGGTTAGAACTTCTGTTAGAAGGATCTTTGTAGCATCTCAGCGTTGCTATGAGGTGTAGCAACAAGTACTTTGTGTCTGCTACTGAGAGGATCTGGCAGACAGTTTCACTCCTATTAGACCATAGGAGATGCAAGTCAAGATATTTTTAAGTTATCAGTGATTGCAAACATTGGTGGCCTTCTGCATGTCATTGCATTCTCATAGGTGTAAAATGACTATTTTTTTCTGAAGCACTCATCTTTTTAAAACCAATACTTTTTTCCAGAAAAGGCAGGACACTTTTTGTTTGTGTTTTTTGTTTGTTTGTTTTAAATCTTGACTACATTTCTGTGATTTAGTCTTGTATCTTGAGGACGTACATCGCTTTGGTCATCTGTCATTGGAATTTCACAGGAGTAGCTCCTGGTATTCATAAACCTGCTAATAATCCTGGGAGTGTTTTTAAAAAGTTCTCACTAAATGTCTCCCGCTTATAAAACTCACGTGAATATTACCATTTTAAACACACACACACGAAATCTATGTGGATTTTGAAGAGAATCAACCAGAATCACCCGTCCTTTTGAGAAGATGATTGGTGAGGCAAAAGCTGCCTTTTGAAGTCACTCTTCTGTTCCTTTTGAAGCCAGACGCTAGTACTGAGCATTCCACTGGCACTGGCATCCATTCAAAACAGAGGGAAGCAACGTGCCCTCTGTTCGGTGGATGTTCCCTACTCGTTCAAGATGTGCTTAACCTTTAGTTTCAAAGGGAAGGTGACCAGCTCAGTATGAATTTGCTTAACTATTGCAGTAAATTCTCTGGCCGCACTGCATGGTGTTCAGCAGCCATCACCTCTAACATACACTCTGAGCACCCAGAGTCAAGCGAACATGCATTGTTCTAGTTTTTGAGTACGTGAGGACTTAGAATCATGTCACGCGTTTCCCAGGGTGAGTGCAGTCAGGCCCAGAGTCACAAAGTTTAAACTAGCAGTGCAGCCAGGGAACAAAAAGAGTGAAATTCAGCGTCTGTGTGTTTTGAAATTAAAGTTTTGGGTAGCTCCCCTTTGAAATGGATATATTTCCGTGGAATACTTACCTTTCTTGAATAGAATTTTTCCAACTGAAAATCATCCTGTCAGAATTACTTCGCCCTACTTTAATACGAAATATTAATATGGAATGAAGGACTTATGGTGGCCTTCCAGTATCTGATGAGGGCTACAAGAAAGCTGAGGAGGGACTTTTTACGAGGGCTTGTAGTGATAGGATGAGGGGTAATGGGTTCAAGCTGGAAGAGGGGAGATTTAGATTAGACGTAAGGAAGATGATCTTCACTCTGAGGATGGTGAGACCCTGGCCCAGGTTGCCCAGGAAGGTTGTGGATGCTCCATTCCTGGAGGTGTTCAAGGCCAAGTTGGATGGGGCCTTGAGCAACCTGGTCTAGTGGGAGGTGTCCCTGCCGGTGGCAGGGGGGTTGGATCTAGATGAACTTTAAGGTCCCTTCTAAAACAAACCATTCTATGATTCTATGAATTATAAACTTGCTATTTTTAGTGAAATGGTACCTTCCTAGTATCTACCAAAACAGCTGCTGAAGTGTTTTATCTCTGAGAGACTTGAGATTTCAATTTGATGAAACAATTCAGAAACTTAATTTTTCTCAACTATATAAATTCCAAAATGATGTTTCCAAACTCAGAGGAAATTCAAAGATTGACAAGAGGGACTTACAAAAATATTACAGTAACGTTTTGAGGTTGATTTGCTTGCACTTTGTGTTTTTGTTGAACTCTTTGATATCCCAGAAGTATCAGATGAAACAGTGGCTTTTCCCTTGTTTATAAATTAATATTGTTTTTTCTCTTGAAATAATTATTTGCTGCTGTTTAATTGAAACCAACATGTTTTCATGTTCCCTCCATGGCCATGCATCAGTCATACAATTTAAATAATGAAGCCAGGCTTTAAAGACACATCTTTTAAATAGGGAGTGTTGTGAAGGATCCAAATAAAAAGGGCAGGGCCTTCTTAATTCTGTGATGTGTATATATAATGGTAACATTATTGAAAGGGCTGATTAAAGTAAGGCAAAGAGTATTTGGCAAGTGCTCAAAAAAAAAAAAGTGACTCAAGTTTTTAGTTTTATTTGTCCATCGTCTTTTACTTAATCTAAAAACTCTTTTTTTCTCTCAATTGCAGATAAATCGAGCCATTTACACTGCACAGAAATGGAGGTAAGAGGAGTGTTTTTTTCATTAACTTAGAGTGTAAATGTGGTGCATTTATAGTGTGGAGTTACCATTGCAAAGCTGCACTGTGAAGCGTGTATTTTTTACGACTTTCATTAAAAGCTGCATAATGTGTCTTAACAGAGGATATTTAGTCTTACGTTCAGAAACAGGAAAGAAAGGCCACATGGTTTTCCAGAAACAAGGTTATAAATCTGTCATGCCGTCTGTGTAATCTCATCTGATATTAATTTCTTTAAAGTGCATATTTTTAACAAAATATCTTTCTTTAGATAATTCCTGTTTGATAAATTCTCTTGTCCTACTTTAGAAAGGGCCAGTAGGTCGTGGAATAAATACTTGGTGTTTTTGGAATGGCTTGGTGGTTTTTGACAACCTAAGAATTTGGATGGAAGCAGACAAGTGATCTCATGGTTGTTTGTCCATCTAAAGAGATCCCAATTTTAGATACCTTTAATATTTCCTTTAATTTATCACTTGGCAACATTTGAGGGCCCAGGAAATATTGTTGTGTGTCTTGCTGGGGTGTAGCAGCAGAAACACGAGTCCAGTTCAATCTGCTTGCTCGATATCTTGACCTTTATTTGTATCTTTGGTACTAACCTGTGACTAGTGTTGCAAGAATGTTCAAACTATCATTTTGTCAGATTCATAGATTTAACCCAAGACTGAAACGGAAACTAAGTAGAACATCTTGTTGAACAAGATCTGGACTCACAGTATCATTTTTATAGTCATACAGAGTGTATAGTACAGCCTACTCCTTAAATAAACTTTTCCAGCAATAAATACAATTTCTGTGCCCTTTGCAGGGCAGTCTTTTCTCGCTGCCTTTGAACTTTCTTTGAAATGTAAAACTGAGTTTTGACTTGAGCTGTTCCTTCAGCACCTCAGGCTGAGCCTGGAGATGGGGCAAGTGCACGCATCTTAATTGGTGGCTTGTCTGATTTCTCATCAATAATATATTTGAAGGTGACAAACTGCTGTTACTGAATGGTTTATATATAGATAAGCTGTACGTGAAAACAGCTGGTTTAAAGACAAAAGGAAAGGCTGGGTAATTCAGCTACAAATGGTAAAATGCTAAGGCCAGATTTTTCTAAGTATTAATAATAGTCAAAAAAGGAAATGTCCTTTCTGTAGGATACAGCGTAAGGAGTAATTCCTAACCAATGGAAGTATGGAAATTGGAAGTAGGCACATTTTGTTTTTTCATGTGGTTCAGTTTAAGCAAATGCATCCTAAAAAATCAGGATTTCTAAATCAGCATTTGTAAAAATCTCAGTTCACAGACCTAGGGCCTCGTTGACAATGATCATCTAGTGTGTCATTTGCTTTGCATACTAAATATTGTTTACAGTTTTGCTTTGTGCTTTTTAATGGAAGGTAATGAAAGGCCCTAACACAAAAAACACAGATAACAATAAATGCCTGTTAAAATATTTTTGACAAAACAAAGTATTTCATTCTGGGAAAGTAAAAGTGCTTTTGTTTCAAAGGAAGGTGTCTACTGAGAGTCAGTTGGATATGTTATACTTCATCTGCCATGGGAAATGAGGTGGTTCTTTTTATTTTGATCTTTTCAAAATAATTTTTGGTAGATAGTTGGAGGGAAAAGCAGATTAGACTTTCCCATGAGACACAGGCTTCTTTTTAAATTGTCTCTAATAAGCAGCCCTGTGACCATTAGCATATTGAGTCTTCTGTTTATCTTTGTCATTTTGAAGGAGGCTGTGAAGGAGTCAGTGGCTTTTTTTCCTCCTCCAAAATTCCTTTGGGGCTGCAGCTTTAGACTTAGAGTTGATGATGTTTATGTGTTTTGAACTCAGAATTCAGCAGAGACAGCCCACCTCATTCTTTTCATTCCTGTGGAAGAGTGTGACCTGATTGAATATGTGGGAAACTACCTAAAATCATAGCTAATCAGACAAACTACCCTGAATTGGCACATCATTTATTTAAAGTGAGGAATGTGAGTGGTGAGTCAGGTTCAGAGTCCAGATGCCCTACCTTAATGGGAGGATGGGAATAAGGAATAAGGTGATTTTACTTCATCCACACCTGCCTATGACTCTGTTCCGTACATAAGGATCTCGCTCCTTAGTCACCTCAACCAAGATGGTGAAGGTGATATCCAAGATGCCAGCCTCATTTGTAAATACTTAGTATTCTGTGAACGCCAAGTGATTCATAGGTAGGAGGGTTTAATTGCCGTGTACGTGAAAAGACCCACCTATCTGAGTGCAGGCCTGTTGTGTGTGATTAATGGAGTTAACCAGCATGTACGCTGATAGAAAGATAGCCACAGCCTCTCACATCTGTTTAAAACTCAGAAATTAAACAGCCCATCACAAAGAACAGGGAGTAAGATTTTCAACACCGTTCAGCTCGTGTCAGATCACAAAAGAAATCAATTGTAAAAATGTTTTGCACGCTCTGTATGCAAGTTTGATTCATGAGCTATAAGTATCTCTAATTATTAAAAATCTTAACATGCATTAAAGAGTAGTACTTGTTTATGGAGCAGAAATGGCTTTTTTTTTAACCTTGTCCTTGGGAACTTGAAATATTGACTGTATTTCAGGTAATAATTTAGGGAAATAGGTTATAAGGATACTGTGTTTGCTTTGGTACAAATAAGAATATACTTGTTAGCTTGTTGCAAACAATGTTTTGCAATTGAATAGCTTTGTTTGTTTGGGGGTTTTTTTTGAATGTTAGTTTGATGCAAACAAAATCAACCACCTCTCTTAGGCTGATGAAAATGAGAGCATACATTTAATAGCCCAGAATACTAGGGTTTCAAAAGAGGTGTCATAAGTTTGCATTAAAAATAATGCCACACCTACATTAAAGTGTGTTACCTGCTCAGAATTCAAGCCGCGTAAAATGGGTGTCTTTAGCATGCACTAACACCTAAGATTAATTTTTTTAATCCCTCTTGAGTGTAAAGAAAAGTAACATTCTGCTGGAGGGGTAATTGCAGCAGCAAACAACCCTTGTCGTGCACAGTGATAATCACTTTGTTCTGCTTCCTGAGCGTGAACCTTACGGTGACGAGGGAGAAGAAATGTCACTGCACGGAGGACAAGCAAAAATGTTTCTCTTAGTAAAATATGCCTTGGTGTGACTTCCGTAAAAATAAGTCATGGTTATGCACTGAAAAAATAAAATTCTATATGAATGCTTGGTTGCAAATCTGGTAATTCTCTGAAAGCTTTTGATTGCTGGTGCTGTTAAGAGGAGAATTAGCAGGAACTCAGGATTGCCTTCTAGAAATCAAAGCAGAATCGTGCATCTTTTCTTGCGAGCGTTAAGTCGTGCTTGAGCATTATGTGCCAGTTCTGATGAGTGAAGGGCTCACCCCTTGCTGTTGGAATTATCTCCCAGAGAAGCTGCACATCCAGCCTTTGAGGGACCTGTTATTTTAGATACCTGAAAGCCCATTATGCTCGTTCATTGATGTGGTGGTTCTGTGGCCCTCGGTCTGACCTCCTGATTTTCCTGAATTACGTCATAGTCACAAAGAAGCAGCTCAACAGACGCTTGGTTCAATAGCAAACACACACAAAAAAGTGGCATTTGGGTTTTGATCTCTTGTGTTTTGTGATGAGTTGCGTTTTCAAGAGGAGCTTTGTTACTTGTCATTTGTAGAAGCCTTTACAGCACATCTTGGAGGAAAATGGATTTCTGTTGTTGTTCCGTAAGCTTGGCACATCGCCCTTTTCATTCAGCAATTTCATTAGGAATACACAGTGAATATTGGGCTGGAGAGCTGATAATGTATTTGACTAAGCTGATTTAGTGATAGTCAAATCCTGCCATCTGTCCAGAGTCTCTGCGAGAATTCAGCTGTGCCTTGTAAAGGCTTTGTAATTTCGCAGTGTAGTAGGATGTGCCTTTAATAATCTACACACCCTAAAGTCAGACAGGATTTATGACGAAATCTTCATTCCAGTGATGCCACTGGTGAACCTCTCAATCAGCTGGGGAAGTGTCCAGAGGCAGATTTCAGCCTTGGTCTTCTGACCGTTTCAGATAATGGCTGGTGGAAAACTAGGTCTTGCAGCAACTTTGATCCCTCCGGGGAACGTTTTGCCTCTGAAGAGCACAAATAGCAGAGCATGGAATATTAAGTTTGGTGGTGGTGGTTTTTTGCTTCGGTGTCTTTTGGTTTTGTTTTTTTAATTTTAATCTCAAAGCACAAAAATATTCCCTATGTAGTCCCAGAATTACTCAGTTTTTCCATTATATTAAATCTGAAAGTTGGCAAATATAGTTTATATGACCCTTGAAGGGATCTCGGAGTGTTGGGAGAAAAAGGTAATTTGTATGGAACCTTTTCTATCTAAATTCCATTATGGGGTGCTTGATAAGCTACCTGTGGCATGCTGCCGTATTTATGGCACCTGTGATTTGTACTGGTTGATACGGTAGCTATCATATTGATTAGCTTTAAGGTGCTGTTTTTTCAGTAGACCAATGCCAGTGGGGATGTTTCCCTGTCTGTTCAGAGGAAGGGAGTAATCTGATTACTTACCCAAACTGCAGGGAAAAATTAAGCTTCAGAAATTGTTTGCACGCCTACAATTTGTCTTGTCCTTCTTTGTTGTGGTATATAATAAAGTACGAGCTTAGAGTATCAGTATGAAATGAGAATGCCATGATTTATACTTTTTTTAATTGTTATAGCAAATACATTTTAAGATACAAAAGTTGTAACTACATTTCTGGTCTGCTAAATCCCTCAAAGGCTTCTGAGATCATCTGACGTAGAAAAATTCTATGAAGTCTGCTAATTCTGAGTTTTCTGTTGGAGATGCTGTGTTTTCCTGCCTCTTTGCCAAGTACCAAAAGCATAATAGTAAAAACATAATCCAAACTGGATGATAGTTCTTAGAGTGATCGCATGGGTGGAGCTCTTTGTTACTTCTTGGTGGATTTTGTCTTGGGCAGCTCTGAAACTGAGGGGCAATACAGTCCTGGCGTTCAGTAAATTGAATTTCAGCGCTAAGTTTGACCTGATAGCGTTGGCTTTTTGATCTACAGGGGACAAAACCCAACCCAAACCTTCCATTCTTGAGTATCTCCGTACACTCACAAGGGCAGTATCCGCAATGTAAAAAGTATGGAGAAGATTTATGTGTGATGAGAATAAAATGTAGATTGACAAACAAAGAAAGGCACACAAAGCAGCTGAATCTCTGAAGATTTCCTGTTTGAAGCTGTTCTTTCCCTCCACCACTTCAATCCTTATATAACATACTTGCAGTGATGAAGTTGGGAATACTGAATAGCTTGGTTCAGTGGGTGGTTTGATTTTTGGGAAGCCGAGGGAAGTCAGACTTTAGCATGTACTCTTTTAGGAGAGCGAGGAGCACTTTGGTTGGCTGGTTAAGTATCCAAATATAATATTGCATTCATTTCATACTGCATTTTTCCTTCCAGATGTTCTGCTTTTGGTATTGTAGTTACCTCACTGCAGGACATGAGTAGGTTCCTCTGAAGTGGGTTTTAATGGTGTTTTCTGGAGAACAAACATTGATTTTATATTTTGGGGGGGGAAATGTTATGGTCCTAGTAGGTTATTAAATCACCTGAAGAGAGTAAATTGCTCAAATAGACTTTTGTGTGCGTGCTCCTAACTGATCTCTCATTTTTCTTATTTCTGGATGGCTGGGTTTAGCAGCTCTCTGACTAACATAAAGGCCCTTGAATATCTCAGCAGTTATATATTTCAACTATTAACATGTGCTACTGGGTTAGGCTAATTTTAACATAGCTAAGATAAGCTAATCACTTGTTTATCAGTTTTAAATTTGATCAGTGGTCCAAGAAAACAGGAACTCAAGGGAGCTGAATACTTAATTTCACTTCAGTGGTTCAGTTACTAGGTATTAGTTTCCCAACTTATCATTTAAAAGCAAATGTTTTAAATTTAACCGTTAAGAAAATGAGGCAAGGAGTGAAGATGAAATAAATAGTATTACTAAGTTTATTTTCAAAAAGTGAAGAGATTTAAAGTGAGAGAAATAGCTACGAATAAGGAGAATGCAGAGTGCTCCCACCTACTTTAACAACACATGCCCTCTTCTTTTCAGGGATAACTTATATATTGACATTATATTAACTTATACTAACATTCCTGCTTAGAAGTATTGATCTAGTTCTGCTAGCCATTCTTGTATATAGTAGATCCCTTTTTAACATTTCAGTTCTTGTTCGCCCCTTGAGACTTTATACGTGTAGAACCTCCAGCAGTTTATACTTGGGAAAATATCATTATGAGAGGCGCCTTTTTTTTAATCCAGCTTTAGCTGACCTAGTGCAGATGAACATGTGGAATTTGTATGAGCAAGTAGACAGGGTGGTTAATCCTTGTTTAGCCTTTAATTTCTCTTGCTGCCTTCTGCTATCTAGTCTCTCTGCTGGGAGCACAGAGAGCTGCTGTCCTCCCTCTGGTTGTGAACATGCAGAAGCTTTGGTTACAGCAAGAGAAGGGAGGAGAAATGTGGTGTCCCTTCACAGGGTTTCCAAAAGTTACTCAGGGAAAATACTGAGAGTAAAGCATAACTGAATTTTTAGTCAGATACACATTTTCAGTAGGTTAATAACAGGGCAGGCCATGGTGGCCAGTTCAGAAATTCCCAGTAACACTGTCTTTGAGCATTCAGAAATCCTAAGGCTTGTTCTAGCGTGCAGTGAGATCAGCAGAAAACAAACTGTTGAAGAGAGTATGGTTTTTTAGCTTAGTTTCTAGGTTTTGGTTAATACGTACTCAAATCCCTTTTTCTTTGCAGCTCTATGACTGTTTTTCTCCATATGAACACTAACGTGTAGCTTTTTATCTAAATCACTTGACCTGCGAAGCTGAGACAAAGCGAGATTGGCAGTGGAATCGTGAGAGTGTGCAGCGCTGCGTGCCTTTCCTCGGAGAGGAGACGGGCTCGGGCCTGGGGCTCGCTCAGGCAACAAGGAGGTTTTGTTAGTTTTGTACTTTCTTTTGTTTGCCTCGACACCGTGCGACTCATTGGAGCTTTTGCTCCAAAGTGAACCTTTGAGCAACGGCTGAGTTTCTGTGTTCCCCGTGACCTACCACTGTGAACAGTTTTCATCTTAAACCGTTCAATTTTGTCTGCCGCTTACATGTGTGTGATGTCAATCATGGGAAAACAAAGCAAGCTCTGAGATTTCTCCTTAACGGCGTGAAGGAGAGACTCTGAAAGATGGTCAGCGCTCAACTCTTCGCTTATAAGTTAGTGTTGCTGTGTGCTGTAGCACGTGAAGTGAAATACTTGTATTTACCAGGAGGAAATGCAAAGGGTAAATTGAACACACAGATAAAATACATTTAGGGTTCAGTCATCCCTTTGTATTTCATCCTGTCTCTCTCTTCTATTAACCAGTAGTCATTATGGAGAGCCTGTAATGCATTTAGTACTTCACCCTCAGCAAGAAGTGAAGGTTAAATAATTAACTAGGACAAGGCAAGCTGTTCACACTTAGTAGATTAACTCCTGCTTCATTTCTGAAGGCAGGGCTGTGCTGTTCAACTGGCAGCTTTTCCATTTGTTCATCCCTAAGCCCAAAACACCCTTGTCCAAGTCTCCCGTCACCGTTTCTCATCCATATTGTAGCTTTACTTCCATGCCTCCCTCTCCTGTTCTCTTTCAAAATCTTTCAGAGTTCGTTCATTAACTTCCTGTTATTTGTTTATCCCTGACCAAAAACTTTATCATGGTGGGTGTGTGTTACTGCATCTGCCCAGTATTTGATGACTCTCAACATTGCAGAGATGACTCCAAACCTGTTCTTTCACAGCTCCCTGCACTCTTCTGCTCGTTTCTTCTGTTGGTCCTAGTGGATGTTCTGCTGCTACCAGAATTCATTATTTCTCTGCTATGTATTTCTCATTGTGTCTTTATCTTTCTCTGTTATCTGGACTAGCGATATTGGCGTTATCTTTGACTCACACTCTTTCCTTTCCTCCAGATGCTTGCCAAATCCTTAATTGCCGTCTGCTAAAAGCACCCTTCTCCGTTGCCAAGATAAGTCAGGCTTTGTGGGGTTATTTTGTTGGGTTCTCTTGGCTAATGCAAACTGCCTGCCACCTACTCCCTTCTTGGCAATGATCTAAAATATTTCTTCTAAGTTCTTTGAAAGGCTCTTCTCTGGCTGCGTCGTGGTTTGGGGGTTGCTAGATGTTGCTTTTCACGTTCAGACTATCGTCTTCTTCCTGTTGTAGGTCTGGAGCAGGCACTCGCTGCAAAGTAAACAAGTTGCTCCATCTGGTCTGTACGTGTAGGAAGATCTGCCGTTCCTTGTGCTGCGCGTTGTTTGCTTTGGAGCAAAGCTCTGAATGGTTCCGAGAACACAGATGAGAAAAAAAGTGCATGAATTCTTCTAAACTCTGTATTTCTAACTCCTTCACCATTTGGTGATGGGGAATCGATGCTTCCCTTCGAATATGCTTTGCAGTTTGTTAGATGACATTTGTTTTTCTGAGCTTGTTGCTTGTGCTTGAATATTTGAGTGTTCCGCTTCTATTCCTAGAGTGAAAGCTCCACATAATTCCTAGGTCTTCCACAAATATTTCATTTGGTTGGGTATGGAGAAAATAAATACAGTTGAAAGTGCATGAAAACATTGAAGTAATTGTGGTCTCCGGTCCTTTCTGCCTTGTAATTTTCCAAAGGGCTGCTCTTGTTTATGACTCTGTTGTTTGCTGTTGGAGTTTGCTTGAAACCTGCAACTAGTAAGGCATGCAGAAAATAGCTCTTTTCCCTGTTCTTCGTTCTTTTTTTTTTTTTTTTTCAATTTATTTTGTTTGTACACAGACAGAAATAATGTTCTTTATGAACTTTGGTCAGGATGTGTTCCTAACATCCAGCATTTCACTGTCTGACTTACCATACTTGAGGACTTCTGCTATGATTTTATTGAATAACATTTCATTGTAATACATTTTTCTTCAAACTTGCCTTTACTTTTGTCAGCTCTTAATTAGTTTGCTTTTTCAGATCTGGTAGACAGACCCAGTGCTGAACCTGGCTTTTGTGGTGCAGAGTCTGGTGCTTTTATCGCATGGTCTGCAGGAGATTGGACAGTAACACGGCATGCTCACGGAGTCTGCTGCCTGTTTATGCCTGTAACATTGAAAGCGTTGGCACTAGGAAGATATATTGGCATGCAATTTGTTTTTCATGTTTCAGACTCACTACAGGATGTTAAATAAAAAGTTGACCTGGAAAACTTAGGTAAGAATTGTCAAATGAGAGAAAGGGATAAAAACAAACTGTTGTGACGGAGAGAGTTTTACCACTCAGATTATAGCAGAATTATTTTTCAATTGTAAGTACTTCATTCTCTTACAGAAGGAATACCCTTGTTTAAAATTAAGGTATTTTTAATCCCTGGACTCCCAGCTTCCTAGAGTGTTGCCTGCATGCAACTCTCAGATTCTCCAGTTGATTCCTGTGTCTTGTTCTGCTGGTTGTATATGGAAATATAGTAGCAGACTTTACAGCTTAAAACCCAGACCAGCAGTAAATGAGGTGTGATGAATTTGAGGTTCTCTGAGTTGCTTCAGTGACTTAATTATGTGGACGCTAAAGTAGGCAAGCTGAATGTCTGCTGAGAGAAAAGAAATGCTGTTCTCATTTTAGAGAAAGAAAAATTAAATTTGAACACTTCAGACAAATTGCCCAGTGTGATGTTTGGGCTGCGTGGCAGAGCCACCATAGAATCTAGATTATTTAAGACTTAATCACAAACCCCCAAATCATTCTTTAGATTTTAAATGCTACCCAAAATAACAAACCTGTTACTTTGCTGCCAAGAAAATACTAATTCCCGTGAGAGACATTTCATCAAGACACTAGGGATTTACTCTCAGGCTGGGCTATCCCTTTTTTCTGTGTTGTTTTCTTAAATACTTTAAAATTCTCTAGCGGTAGTAACTCATTCTCTTCCAAAATAAATCTCCTATCTTTCAGGGTTGTACGTATAGATGTTGCCATGCTAGTACAAAAGCAGACTTTGCTTTCTATTGTTCGCTGGCTGGCAGTAGATAGACTGAGCTTTGTTCCTACACAGAAGACGACCTTACCCCTAAATTTCCTGTATACATTTCAGACAGAGAAAGCATTTTAAAACCAATGTAAAATGTTTGGGGAAAAACCAAAATAAATAGTTTCAGAGAATAAGAAAAGCAAACTTGTGGGGAAGATTTGAAATAGGAGTCACGTTTAGGTATGAGAAAAGGGAAAGTATTTCTGTTATAAGGGAAGGAAGCATCAAAAACTGGTACAGAATAAGGAAACCTTTCTTCACTGCAGCATTTGGGAAGGCAATGAAACAAAGGAGCTGTATTGTCATTCAAATGTGGGTGAAATAGCATTTAGCTTCAGTGTGGTAATACTCTAGTAACAAGTAATAGGGCAGAGAACTTGAAATAAAAATAAATCTGTTGCAAGTGAGCAAGCTAGTGGTCCTCAAACCAAAATTTAATGTCATAAACTCTGCTTCAGAGGACTGGTATCATTTTTTCAGCAGATGTTCCATGAACTGAAGATACAATCGTTAAAACCAGCCTGGACTTCACTGTGGATTTACAGTGCAGTGCAGCATCTCGGTGGTGTTCTGTTATTTCAGATGTCATGTTGAAACACAAAGTGTCAAATTAATGAGATTCCAAGCGCTTTCCTGTCAGTGGCTCATCCTTCTGGTTTTGAAAAAGATGACTTGTGTGTGTATGATGATCTTGGCTCTTCAATCTCATGCCTGTGTGGATATCCCATCTCCAATGCAACTTCATGTGTAATTACATTCACACTTATACATATATTTGAATGAGAAGTGATCCTTTACCTCTCAGGCATAGCTCCCGTGTTATTCAGAACCTGGATTGTTGTGCTCCACCGACACACAGGACCAGAGATTCTTCCAGGGCTCACCCACACTGCTCTGCCATGGCTCCCTGGGATGCGTGGAAGCTCTAGTTGAGAGCGTGTCCATCCCCCTGGATCACCCAGCACAACAGGAACTACGGGTGTGTTCTTTTCTGAATTCACTTTTTTTAATGATTTGTTCTCTTGGAATGATCATGACTCACTTCTACTGCTCTCTTACATCCCTTTCTCCCTTAAAATTTTCTAATTACTTTGCCCGTCACTTCTTAGCACCAGACCTCTATCTCCTCAGTGAAGGAGGATCTTGGTCTGCCTTTTTTCTGCTTTCCTTTACACTGTTAGTAGACAGCACTCTAGCTCCTGAGAACCTCCTCAGAGCATCCTTCTTGTGACCAGCTCACACTCTGCATGTCTCTACTGCTCTGGAGAGATCCAATAACTAAGCACGGAGTTGTCAGTGGTTTCAAGTCCCATGAACAGAGGGAGCAAAGCCCACATCTACAGAATCCCTCCTTGTACGGGTGATGGGTGGCTTTTTAGACCATGTTGACCCCATTGGTGTCCCAGGCTCATTCCACTGTAGTCTCTGGCTTGACCTACTTCTGCCATGGCCCCAGAGGCTGCAAATCACAGGGACCCTCAGCATCCTAGTGCAGGATTTCACCTGCAGATCTCATGAGAGTATCCTGAGCAAAAGAAACATATGAATGACTCCAGCAAATGGTTGTCTTCAGCCATAAGTTCTGCTAAGTTCTGGCTGCCCTAAGCCTTGCAGCTGCTGCCATTGCACTCTCTACTAACAGCTACAGCAAGTCGGGATCCTGAATGTACAGTTGACTCTTACGGATGCCGTGTCCATCTCAATACCTTCTGTCTATTGTATGTTCTTGGCATCTGACCTCTGTGACTCCTGCTGCGTGGCACTGCGTCCTCTTGACACTGAGGTGGAGGAATGACTTAGGCTGCCACAGCCATTTTTAGAGCTTTAATTACCACAGAAAGTCTCCAATTTCATCATCTTCTTCCATTACATTGACTGACTTAAGAACATCTTCCACGATTTCTAAGATCAAGAAAAGCAAGCATTGTCCTTTTCTAGCCTGCAGAGAACACTGTTGGGTCATAAGATGCTGAACAACCTGATTCCTGTATCATGAGACACGATATAATATCCCATTGAATTTGTACCTTTGGCAACATATTTACTGGTGTGACTTTCTAGAAAGTTGGTCTTATTGTTCACCACAGTGTTATTTATGAGGAAAACATTGAAGATCCTTTGGTAGCTGTTCTACACAGACAATTTACTTGCCTTTTCCTTCTGGATGCATGAAGTTAATGAGCTTTACTACTTGTTCTGAACGTGAAAAATTGTCTTTTAACATTCATTTATCTGAGCCCTTCATACTATCTCTCAGGTTTTTGTCTCCATTGTGGAGTAACTCTGAGGGTTGGCCATCCTTACTCAAATCCTTTTGACATGGCTAATGTGTTGTGCCAAGACTGATTTATATTAGCTGCAGTTGTGCTGGCTTTGTTGACTTCCAGTTGTTTCATCAAAACCTTAACTGAATTAGAGTTGATGTTAGGAAGGTTTGCAGCGCTGACTTGTTGGGCGTGGCTACCATGAGCTCTGGGACTTCATTAAGCTGTGTGGCATTGCTGAAAACTGGCAACATGTTTGCTGAGGAATCAGCTGGACTGTGGATCCTCATGTGTATGAAGGCCTTTGCGATCTGCTCTTTACTGACTGGGATTGTCCTGCCTCTGGGTTGGGGCAATCCCAAGTACAAATACAGTCTGGGCAGAGTATGGATTGAGAGCAGTCCTGAGGAGAAAGACATGGGGGTGCTGGTGATGGAAAGCTCAACATGAGCCAACAATGTGCAAGTCCCAACCATATCCCGGGCTGCATCCAAAGTAGCATGGATAGCAGGTCAAGGGAGGTGACTCTTCCCCTCTGCTCTGCTCTGGTGAGACCCAGCTTGGAGCACTGCATCCAGCTCTGGAGCCCACAACACAATGACATGGACCTGTTGGAGCAGGTCTGGAGGAGGGCTGTGAAGATGATCTGGGGGCTGAAATCCCTCTGTCATAAGGCCAGGCTGAGAGAGTTGGGGATGTTCAGCCTACAGAAGAGAAGGGTCCAGAGAGACCTTGTGGTCTTCTAGTATCTGAAAGGGGCCTATAAGAAAGCTGGGGAAGGATGTTTTATGAGGGCTTCTACTGATAGGATGAGGAGTAATGGGTTCAAAGTGGAAGAGGGGAGAATTAGTTTAGAAATGAGGAAGATATTCTTCACTCTGAAGGTGGTGAGACAGTGGCACAGGTTGCCCAGGGGGGTTGTGGATGCTTCATCCCTGGATGTGTTCAAGACTGGGTTGGATGGGGCCTTGAGGAGTCTCATCTAGAGGGAGATATCCCTGCCCATGGTAGAGAGGTTGGAACTAGATGATCTTGAACATCCCTTCCAACCCAAACTGTTCTATGATTCTGTGACTGTAAATTTGTAAGACAGGGCTTGAAATTGGCCAATGTTACAATGTTCTTGAATTGTTGAATAATATAGTTGGAAGGGACCTTTGAAGAGGCTTCTGCTTATCTGGGGTAGAGCAGATGAGGTTGATAAGGACCTTGTCCAGTCCAAGTTTTGATTGCATCCAAGGCCAGAAATCCCACAACCTCTCTGGGAGATCGGCTCCTCTCCTCATTGTGATGAGGATGTTTCACCATCCTCATTGTGAAGAACGCATGCAAACAGTCACCCAAACACAGGTAGTACCTGTAGTTACTTGAAAATGTCATCCCCAGGGATGGGTGTATTCCTTCTTCTCATCTTTAATCTGCCAGCACTTGTTTTGAATTGCAGGTTGAGAAATAGTGAGAGCATGGAGGGTAGTGCTCAGAGCAGAGCATGGATGTGTGAAGTGCTGGGGCCCAAGTTGTGGGGCCCAAGTTGGAGCTGACCTGTGGATGAGTCACAGCCTAGCAGAATGTTTTGTTTCTGTTGGCTTCAGGTTGCAGAGGCAGAACCTGGCCCACTTGTGTCTCTGTGGCTCTGCCCTCACCCAGGTGGTCATGGTTGGGGTGGTGGGTGAGGCCAGGATTATATTAACAAGGAGCCAATTAGTTAGAAGAGCTTCCTGTTGGGTGTGGCTTCTGTTTGGGCTGGTTGCATCTTGCTGAGCTCTCATGGTGGTGTCCTTCCATGTGAAGGGCCCCTGAGGAGCCATCTCTGTCCGTTGTGTCCAGCAGGTGATGCTGGCACCACAGTGGGCAGCGGAGGAGCTGGGCCCACAGGAACCTGTGGCAGGAGTGTCTGAGAGAAGACTTGTGAGGGGCTGTGTGATCAGGCAACTGATGGCAGCAGGAAATGATGGTGGCTGAAGCAGCACAACACTGTGGCAGCACAATGTGGAAGACACAGGCACGAGCTCCTTTTTAGGGTACTGTTAAAGCTAGAGACAGACTTTGCAAACTCAAGCACCCTTCTCTGCCAAAACCTTGGGTTACAGATCTCGAGGAACTTGGATCACTGGTAATAAACCTCTTGTTCTTCGTTTCTGTGCATAACTCTGTATTTGTATGCTTGGAAGATGGCTGGCGTCCTTTTCATTCCAGGTGCTGCACCTCAGCCTTTGACAAGTGATCTTATTTAATTTTTTTAGGCATTCTGAGGTTTTGGGTTTGGGTTTTTTGATACAAAACTCATGTTTTATCATGCATAGCAAGCAAAACCACAGACACGTGTTTGTATGGATGCATTTATTTTTGTCATGGTGAGATAGCAGATGAGAAGGCGGCAGAGTGGATACGTTGGTGTTCCCTGTTAGCAGCAGGATTGTATTGCTTCATTTGCACACATGGAAAACAGCATCGGGAATTAGCGCGTGTTGTTGCACAGGGAAAAAGCAGAGTGAGACTTTTGTTGAGCTCTGGTAAGCAGATAAGTGCTCATTCTGAATATATAAATATCTGGGGGAAAAAAAAAACCAGTTTCTCTTTAAGTGCTGGTGATACTGGTAAGAGTCACAGGGCCTTGTGACTGGTCACAAGTCTTAGATGAGACTTCAAATCACTGAACCTAATGTTACATCAAGTTCCTCGTTGCTTAATGAGTCTTATGTTTCCTGTTTAAAGCACCCAATGTGTATTACCATAAAGTTGCTGTTTTCAGGTTTAATTGATTGATCCTAAGAAGCCTGTCAGGCAGCCAATTGTCATCTTTCATTTTCTGGTTACTTCGCCGCTTACTTGCAGTGAAGCTGGCGATGAAATGTTCTCCAGACGTATGAGACTGGCCAGTTTCTACATGAACTAAGAGCTCTTTGTGTGTCCCAGATCTTTCTGACTTTCTTCTATGCATCCTTTTTTTTCCCATGTGCATGTCTCAGACTTAGATATGAGCTTGCCTGTGATGATTTGTATAAACTTTACATACCTGAGCTGATTTTATATTTCTTACAGGACAGCCACTCAACAACAAGCAGGGTATGTTATAAAACATTCACTTATATACATGCCTATATAGATAATTCAGGTTTAAAATGAGAAGGCTTCTAGATAAGCAAAGCTTTTATGGATTTCCCAGGTTTTAGTAGTGTCTTTTTAGTCGCTCATTTTGTTAAACCAGTCTAAGCATGTGCTATAGGGAGCACAGTGGTGATTTGTTTGTTCATGTTGCTGTAATGAAATAATTTACACAAAAAAAGACCAAATCCATATGTGTAAATCAATCCTTTTTATTGCTGCTGGAATGCTCCGAGTCAGGGTGATTTTAGCTGCCTATTTGTCTGCATTATCCTCTCCAAGTATTTGATGGAAAGAAAGTTTGGTTGTTTTCCAGGCTCAGAGAGGAGAGGGAGTGTCTAACGCATGGGAGTCCTGAAATCCTCTCATAGCTTGGAACGCCCACATTGGCCTCGCGTAGGGAGATGAGGCGTCAGAGACGGCACGGGGAGGTTTCAGGGAGGAGGCAGGAGTGTTGTCCTGGCCGTAGAGGCTGACTCAGAGTGTCACTGGGAGCGTGGGATGGTCAGATGGCCGGGAGGAATGAGCCGTGACGTTAGCTAAAACACTTTAGTCTCTTTAAGAGAGTCAGAGGCCCGTACGAAGGACAGAGGGGATGAGGATGCTGTTGCTACAGCAGCCACGTGGGCGCTGGGCAGGCTCCTGCTACCCAGCATGAGCCTGCCAATGCAGGAGTCACAGCACCGTGATGCCCAAGGCTAATCTGTGGATGTTGAAGTTGTGTGCGTGTTTTCAGTGGTTCCTCGTAGTTGTTGGTATCCTTTCTTTTGAAGGAACATCTTGTTTATGTGGTACTGTTGATGGATCTAAGTGGTATTAGTTTCCTAAACAAGATTGGCTTAAAAAGCCTATTGTTCTCTAACACAAAACCATCAATGACTTCATTACAAGTTTTCTTCCAGGAGATTCCCAAATATAATAGACTTCATTTAATTAAAAAATGAACAACATGGGTTTGTTTGTCGGTCTCATGATCAGTTATGAAACAAGTGTAGCAAGCAAATTACTGAGTCTTTTTCATTCAGGAAGGTGGAGTTTTTTCTTTTCCTGCAGAACATGACTAATATTTTTGTGCAGAACATGACTAGTATTTTGTCTCGTGGGTTGGGAAAACTCAAGATAAATATGAAGTTCAGTGCAGTTCTCTCACAAGCTAAACTTCAAAGCATCTTATGTTGTATCTGGACGCTGGATCATTCTTGATCTTGACCTCAGACATCTAATTTTTCAGTAACAGTTTATTCTCTGGTGGCTGCCATGCACCGTTTAATTGTAGAACACACACTTTTCCACCCCTTGTTTTGGTATTTCATGGTACCAAAGCACAGTGCCCCGTGCCAGGGCCCTGCACACACCCCTGGCAGGGTGGGCTGCCCGTGCCCAGGGCCACCTCTGCTGTCGTGTGGCTGTTACTTGGAGCAGGCAGCTGTGACAACAGCCCTGTCAGAACTGCACAGAGCCATGAGAAGCCTCATTGCAGGCATTCCTCTTTTTTTTTTTTTCTCAGCAGCAGCATTTAAGCTGAGCTTTTGCCTTTTGTCTCTTGAGCTTCGATGCCGCTCTTCAGTGCCCAGCCACGTCCCTCGCTGGACCTGACCTTCTGGCTTACCTTCCTGGCCGAGCTCAGACCTGCTTTGTCACCATGGACCTTCTGTGGTGATCATGGACTGTGGCTGACCCTGGTTTCTGTCACCAGACCTGCTCTGCTGTTCCTGTTTGGGTACCTGGGACCGCGTCCCTGGCCAGCGAGGGCACTGCCCCTGCCTCTGTTGTGGTCACCCTCAGCTCCTGACTCGCCTTCCCTTGGGAGGTGGCTGCCCTTGCTGCTTCCTCACGCGGCTTTCTTTGCTCATTCAAAAACAGGGAAGCGTTTCTCTGATCACAGCGTAAAAAACCAGTACAGAAAATACAGACACAGACAGATATGGAGCCTCGTAGCTGGGGATACACACTTTTCTCTCCCGGCAGTGGCAGCAGCCAATGCGTGCATGTGAGTACAGAACACAGAATACAAAGGGGTTTAAGGTAAAGTTATGAATGGTCTGCAAGAGTCAGAGCTTTGATGCCACATCCTTCTTGACAGTATCATAGTGGGGTATCAAAGTAAAGACCGAGGCGTTGTTCTAGGTGCTGGGCCAGCATGCCTCGGTGTCTGAGGAATTAATTCCAGGTTTGCTGCAGTATTTTACATCCACATCCGCTCCCCAGCCGGTGGAGATGCCGTGACGACAGTGGCAACATCCATAGAAGAGCCACCAGGCAGCCTGTGGGGTGACTGTGGCCTATCCGTTTTTCCACCTTCCCACCCTCGATGTCTGTTTTATGTGGCCATTGTGAACAAGTCACAATATAATTTTAGATTATTACTGGGATCATTGTGCCTGTTCACTTGAAGGTCAGGGACTTGTTTGTGGTTGAGAGAAATCCCTTTGTGGAAAAACAAACATCTCGATTGTTTCATAGCAAATTATATTTGGAAAGAAATGTTCTCACTGAACTCCTGAGAAGAGATATTATGAGGTCTGCTTACTTTGAGTCAGAAAAGAGCACGCTTAAGCTCTCAGGCCAACAAAAAATAATACAATAAAGACCAAATCTCATCTGATTTTGTACATGCCCCCCACTTCCTTTCATTAGCAGGGTGACCACCAGCATATGGTACTGCAGAAGCACTTTTAAAGCAAACTAATACATTTCATGTTCCCTTTCTCTCTCTGAAGAGAGGATGGTGTGTCGAAAGAGGGAACTTCACTTCCTGCAAACAAGAACAGTAAAAGCCTGTCCTTTCTAAGAGTATGTAACAAAGTCAATACTACATCTTTTCTCCTCTTGCAACGTCTAAACTGAGCTGTGTTCAAGGAACATCAGTTTTGTAACTTCCATAGTGTTAACGTATTTGTCAAAACTAGCCCTGCTTTCCTACCAGAGTTCATTTGGGGCTCTGCAGAACACAGAAAATTCTGCTTTGCCCGTTTTCATTGCCCTCCAAAGAGGAATGGTGACACATCTCACGGATCTGTGGAGCTCTTAGGTTAGAAGTATCTATTAGACAGCTTTGCTTATGCGATTATTGCAAACTGGCAAGGGAGCAGAAAACTTCCACAGTCTTCCTTCTCTAAATTATGAAGACCATATTTCAGAAAAGCTCAGCAGAGATGATGACAGTTGTTATCTGAGCCATGTGGCCGCTCTATGAATAAAAGAATCACATGTTGAATGAAGAATCTGTTATTTAGTCAGCTGGCTGTATCTCACAAATCCTACAAGGTGAGCATACCATCATCATCTGATGCCACCTTTTTCACATCTTTCTGCCATTCTGGCTCCTCTGGTTAGGCGCAGTTGGAGTTTGAATTGGCGTACGGATTTTTTTTGGTAGCTGTGTTGCAAGAGGACTACTCTGCTCAGCATGACTGAGTCATTTCCTGATTGACGCGGAGTGGGCAGAAATTCCCCAACCAGTGAGTCGTAGTTGAGACTCTTCCATCCCAAGCTGACTGATGTATTTTAGCTGCCTTCAAGGCTTAATAGAGCAGAGATTATAATACTTTGGATTTGAGCATGCAATTTTTCCTGAGTCGAAATACTTAGATAAGTTTCATATATGTATTTTTTGTTGTTGTTGTTGTAAATCTATGTATCTGTGATGTTGCCATCTATACAGTAATATCTAGGATAGAAGGACTACCTTGGCTGGGTAAATGCCTGCTGTCTCATTGGAAATATAACTAAATCTTGCCTCAACGATCCATGCAAAATAAGAGTTTCAGTGTTTGTGCAGGAGTTTAGGTTCTGCCTGTCTTGCTGGAGGACTATAACAGCCACAATTTCCTAACAGATAGTAGAAAATGAAGTATTTGTAACCACAGGTTATACTTGGCTCTTCGGTTCAGCCTGCTTGAGTTACTTCTGAACACTGGTAGCCACGGTGGCTCACAGCTCCATGTGGGCAACACTACTGTCAACTGGTTTGCCTGCAGCTCTTGGCCAGTGTGACAGACAGTTTTCTGGTGTAACCTGTAGCTTGCTGGAAATTTTGGTGGTGTGAATGGTGTGGCCGTACACTTTGTGCACTCAAAGTCAATGCAGAATAGGTGCTCTGCTTGCTTCTGAGAAGTGCTTTTTGGTAGCAAAACTGGAGTAGAGTCCTTCATACTATTCTCAGATGTAGGGTATGATCCATGAGTCAAATCATAGAATGGTTTGGGTTGTAAGAGACCTTAAAGCTCATCTAGTCCCAACCCCCTGCCATGGGCAGGGACACCTCCCACTAAAGCAGGTTGCTCAAAGCCCCATCCAACCTGGTCTTGAACACATCCAGTGACAGAGCATCCACAGCTTTCCTGGGCAACCTGTGCCAGCGTCTCACCACCCTTATAGTGAAAAAATTTCTTCCTAATTTCTAATCAAAACATACCCTTTTCCATTTTGAACCCATTACCCCTCATCTTATCACTGCAAGCCCTTGTAAAAAGGCCTTTCCTGGCTTTCTTGTAGGCCCCCTTCAGGTACTGGAAGGCCTCAGTGAGGTCTTTCCAGAGCCTTCTATGCTCCAGGCTGAACAACCCCAACTCTCTCAGCCTGTCTTTGTAGAAGAGGTGTTTCAGCCCTCCTGTCAGACTTATTGTGGTTATGGGGGAGGATGCTCGAGGTACTTGGACTCAAAAGTATCAAGAAGGCAAGGAACAACTGATTTTCACTTTCATAGCCAAATGCTTTTTTAATGTTTCATCTCTTTCAATGACTTTCTATGGCTTTGCTGATTGCAGCGGTTCTCCACTACAAGTGAGAAAAACCCATGATGAGTTGACTCACAATTTCATTTTAGAATAGTATCGTTTGACTGTTAGGTAATGTTGGTGGGCTATCCGCTGAACATCAGTTGGGAGCAATATCTCTACACAAACTCCATATGATTATGTAAATGTACTTTGCAAAGCAAGATTAGACACAAGTCACTTTGCAATAGAAGTACTTTTATCTGCCAGCCTAACAGATGTGCCCAGAACTAATGTCAAATCTTACAATATGTCAAAAATTGTCATACCACAGATGACTGGTTGAAGCTTCTCCTTCCATTAGGAGCAGAATGGGACATCTCACGCAACTGCTGGTGTTAACATGGAATTCTGCAAGATAGACTTCGAAGAGAATAATGCCACGCTATAAATATATTGCGCCTGCCTTTTTAGGAAGTATGGTGAAAATGTTTGTTTAGGATATTGCCATCTCATCAGAACAATCGAAGCAATCTGTTTCTTGGGTCTCATGACATCCTGCATACTCAGTGTGGGAGTCCTTGGTGATTATAGCTGCCTGAAGCTGTCTTAAGCACAGACTTGTAAACATGTAGATAGAAGAGACTTTAAGAGATCTTCTGTAGTTCTCCCTTCTATGTGGAAGCAGAAAAAAAAGTCTAAATTATGCCATCACCTTTCACTCCCTAGATGGTTTCCTCTTAGAAAAGTAGTGGATTTGCTTGTTTATTCCTGTCGATTTGCTTGTTTATTCCTGTGCTGCTCTTCTTTGTTCTTGCTCTGCCTACCCAGAAAGAATATTAATGCACATAGTTAAAAAGAGAAGCTATGAAGGCTTGTGAATCGTTATATTTTGCTTTCTAGGTGGTGGCTTTCATGCCTTTGGGTTAAGGTAACACACTAGATCTCCCACCAGTGCTGTAAATATTGGCAGTATTGCCCAGTTCTTTAAATCCTTTGGGTACAATAAAGAGCTGCCTGGTCTATGTCTGAGGAAATGAGAGTGAAAAATAAGCCAAGATTAAGTTTAGGAGAGGTTTAATGTAAAAACAGTTTACTGAATATTTAAGGGCTTTTGAAGAATGGTACTTTTTTCTTCTTCTTCCCTTTGTATTCTGCTTTTATTTTGTATGCTACATTAAGTAAATTGCTTGAAAGTCTGTGAATTTACTGCATGTTTATAGATTTATGAGATTATTTATTAGATTAGATTAATTAGATTTATAGATGTGGGTTTTGTAACTGTGTTTTGCTCTTGGTTAGTTAGATACTGGGGAATTATAATGCTAATCACTCATAATACTGCTCTTCTTGGGTAAGATTTGACTGGTGTTTAAAAATAATGTCGGTAAGAGCAAGGGTGTTGATAGTGAGAGTTTGGTTTTTTTAGTTCTTTTTTTAGTTTCATTTTCCTCCCCAGCATTTATAATATTGATGTCAAATGTATATAGCACGTGTATATCTTAGCACATCCCTAGGAAATCTGCAGATGTTAACAAGTAGAAGTTATGTAATGATTTTTATAGGAAAAATAACTCTGAAGTGAAGCAAAGCAGCAGCATTTGAAATTGGGTCAGGCTTTAGAAAACCTTTTCTTTCCTCAGAAACTCACGAGTCTGAATTTTTTCATTCCTCCTTAAAGCCCCAAGCCTTCAGAATTCCTGGGGTTTGGTTTTTATTTTTTTATTTGCTTGAACTTTAAAGGCTAAAAACCCCTGACTTCAAAATGAACAAGCAAAAATTCTTAAACTCTGTTGCACAACTCAGGAATTGGGGCTGTAAGGAGCAGGCTAAATTGTGTGAGTCTTTTGATGAAGTAATGAAAACTGGTAAATAGTATTTTGAGTGCAATTGGAAAGATGCTTCAAGAGAGGACGGGTTTTAGTGCAAATATGACTAGAGAGTTTTCCTAACTGGTGCACTCCAGACCTCATCAGTCATCTTAACCCAAAAATCTCTGTATTTTAAGGGCTTGTCTTTTCCAGACAAGTTTTATTGGACTCCCAAGGAATGCTTAGAACATCAATTATATTACTACATTCATGTGATACGATTAAAATATGCCATACTGTATTACTGGAAGCAAACACAGTAGTTCAGAAAAAAATTGGGAGGAGATGAAGCCTTTTTATGCTGCAAAAATTGGCAGCAAGAACAGCTAAATAACACATTTCCTTGAATACTTATCTGAAGAGTTGTATCTTTGTAATAAAGCCTCCACCTCTTGGGGGGGGGGTGGAAATCAAGGTATTTTTTGTGAACCACTTCTGGATACAACCCATAAATTAAACCTACTTATCTTACGGTATCTTATGATTCTGCTTTTAACAAGTAATGTTTTTGTGGTGCTGGTACAGACTGGCTGTTCTGGTGGAAACATCTCATGCATTCTGTAATTGCTGAGAAGAGAGAGTGACTGGGATTTTAGAGTATGACTCTGTCAAACAGCAGCACTTTTGTAAGTCAATTTATGTATTTAATTGTTCAGGTGAGGAAAACCTTATCCAACTAGTCAATACTGATCGTTTTGATAAAGTATCTCTGTAACTCAGGAGCTCTCCTGACTACACCAGAATCTTCCTAGATGTATTCCCTGTTAGACCAGTCATTCCTACTTGCTGTCCTTCAAATATGATATGGTGTCATCCCATCTTCAGTTGACTGTTTTCAAGCTGATCTTCTCCCTGTTAAGATACAGGCTTGGGAACAAGATGGATGCATTTCTGGTGGCCAGCAGGACTAGGGAGGTGATTATATCCCAGGACTCAGCACTGGGGAAGCCACACCTTGAATCCTGGCTTGAGTTTTGGGTCCCTCACTCCAAGAAGGACATTGAGGGGCTGGAGCGTGTCCAGAGAAGGGCAACAAAGCTGGGGAAGGGTCTAGAGCACAAGTCTTGTGAGGAGTGGGTGAGCAACTTGGGGTTGTTTAGCCTGGAGAAAAGATAAAATCTAATAAATACTACCTCAAAGACTTGAATTTTAAGTGACAGGCTTTTAAAAAAAATCATATATATATGTAAAATGATGACCCACTGTATTTCTATAAAAAGAAAATTCCTTATTTCTGTATTTGCTGCTGCTCACCAGTTAGGTTAGCTCCATATGATTACTTTAGGCCAACCGCTATTTCCATTTTAACTGCAAATTAAAATTCAGAGATAAATATTGGCCTAAAAATTTCCAAATAGAACCATTAGATTGGAAGGGGCCTCTGGTCTACTCCTGGTTCAGACTCGGTGACTCAAGGCTTTTTGTCCAGTTGGGTTTTGAAAACCTCCAAGAATAGCGGTTTACAACATCTCTGCACAGCCTGTTCCCGGATTTAGTTGTCCTCCAGGTGATTTTTGTTTTGTTTTGTTTTGTTGTTGTATCCAATCTGACACTCTCCTGTTTCACTTGATGACTGTTGTCTCTTGTTCTCACACTGCAACTCAGTGAAGAGCCTGGCTCTGTCTTCTCAGTGACCACCTTGGAGGTATTGCAGGCTGTGCTTAGCTCCCTCAAAATTTTCTCTTCTCCAGCCTTGAAGAAGCTCAGGTCCATCTGCCTCTCTTGTAATGGCAGATGCTCCAGCACTCAACCATCTAGAATGAAGGAAATAAAGACAGTCTCATGCAGGGATTATTTTCCTTGTCTTTTTAATTCTTGGTTTTTCAAAAATATTTTCCCACAAATTATATTTCAAAAGACTCTAAAATAACACTAAAGGGCTAATTAGAGCAGAGGAGGGGAGAGAAGCGGTGAGAAGAAACACCTCCAGAACTTTGTGAAGTCAAGCAGAAAGGAGCCTGTTCACAGCTAAAGCCTGGTCTGGGGGACTCACTGGTTTGAAATATGGCATTACAAAGATACGAGAACCTTATGATGATAAGGATATAAGGTATTTTAATGATTAAAAATGAAATCTTAATGAGGAGGGGCTTTAAGCTTTTGAACCATGCAGTATAATAGGCTCTCCCATGTTATCTGATTATCTGTTTGCTTGACTCTTGAATCTCTTCTCTAAGCACTAATGTCACTTTTTTTCCAGAGGCTTTCTTGGATTGCTTCATCAAGACTTTGTTTAAATGAGCTCTAGGAGTGAGCTGAGACATACAAGATACATCAATAGGTTTGAATTAGTGCTCATGGAAACAGCATGTCGTGTTGGGAAAGCAGTCTGTCAGGGAAAGAAACTTTCTCCAGGAAGGTCTGTGTGCTTTTAAAAACAAAAGAGCTTTATCGTTCCTTTTGCTGGCAGTTGTTCCGATCCTTTGTTTTGAATTGATGCAAGCTAGAGCGCAGGAAGTTCCACCTCAACACGAGGAGGAACTTCTTTCCTCTGAGGGTTCCAGAGCACTGAAAGGGGCTCCCCAGAGAGCTTGTGGAGTCTCCTTCTCTGGAGACTTTCAAGACCCATCTGGATGGTTCCTGTGTAACCTGCCCTAGATTCTATGGTCCTGCTTGACAGGGGCGTTAGACTCGATCTCCAGAAGAGTTCTTTAAACTGATAATGTTCAAGATGCTATTTTTTATATAGAGGTGAAACAGTGGAGATATTTGCTGTAATAAAATTGCTTCTTTATGTGAACAAAAAGTTATTAGTGCTTATTGAAAGTTAACCGAGCTTTTCTCCAGTCCCTTAGTTTTTTGAAAGCAAGAAGAGGAAAAAAAAAAGCTTTGTGACGCCTTCTTTAACCTTCTTTCTTTGTGCTCATAAAGAAGGAGCTTTGTACTCTTGACCTTTCTGCTTTCAGGCACAGAGCAAAATTCCTGGTTATGCTGCTAGTCAGTGTGTTTACTAACAAACTCTCTAATTAAAAGCCACCAGGAAATCCTCTTTGGTGCTGTCTGTTCTGTATCTTGTAACATTCATGTTCAGTGATGTTCTTTATTAGATGGAATATTTGCATATATTTCCAGAATTACTTTCTCCTACTGTCACGCACTCTAATCTCACAAAGTTCTGCAAATTCTTGTAAATAGATTAGAATTGAACAGGACATATATAAACACCCTTGACCTTTTTTTCTAGCAATTGCTGGCAAAAGTGTTTGAAATTATGTTGAAATGGAACCCTGCAAAATACTTTGATGTGAGTAGGTACACAGTAAAAGGATGTGCAAGAAACTAAGCTGTTCTGTCATGACAGAGGTCTCTCAGCTTGCATGTAATGACTGAAACGACAGAATCACAGGATGATAGCAGTTGGAAGGGACCTCTGGAGATCATCTTGTCCAACCACCCTGCTCCAGCAGGTCACCCAGAGCAGGGTGCCCAGGATCGTGTCCAGGCAGGTTTGGAATCTCTCCAGAGAAGGAGACTCCACAACCTCTCTGGGCAGCCTGGGCCAGGCTCTGGCACCCTCACACCAAAGAAGTTTTTCCTTCTGGTCAGGAACCCCTCCTGGGTTCCAGTTTGTGTCCGTTGCCCCTTGTCCTGTCACTGGGCACCACTGACAAATGTCTGGCCCCATCCTCTTGACCTCTGCCCTTTAGCTATTGATCAGCATTGATCAGATCCCCTCTTAGTCATCTCTTCTGCAGGCTCAGCAGCCCCAGGGCTCTCAGCCTTTCCTCGGCACAGCCTTTCCTCCCCTCAGCATCCTAGTGGTCCTGCCCTGGTCTCTCTCCAGTTGTTCCTTGTCTCTCTTCAACTGGAGAGCCCAGAACTGGACACAGTACTCCAGAAGTGGTCTCACCAGGGCAGAGTAGAGGGGGAAAGGAACCTCCCTTGACCTGCTGGCCACGCTCTTCTTAATGAACCCCAGGAGACCATTGGCCTTCTTGGCCACAAGGGCCAATTACTGGCTCATGGTGTACTTGTCTGCCAGAACTCCCAGGTCCTTCTCCACAGAGCTGCTTTCCAGCAGGTCAGCCCCTCAGCTGTACTGGTGCAAGGGGTTATTCCTCCCAAGGACCCTACACTTGCCCTTGTTGACTTCCTGAGGTTCCTCTTTGCCCAACTCTCCAGCCTGTCCAGGTCTCGCTGAATGGCAGCACAGCTCCAGTGCATCAACCACTCCTCCCAGTTCTGTATCATCAGCAAACTTGCTGAGTATCCACTCCATGCCTTCAACCAGGTCATTGATGAAGATATTGAACAAGACTGGACCCTGTCCCGACCCCTGGGGAACACTGCGAGCTGCAGGCCTCCAGCTGGACTCTGCACCACTGATCACAACCCTCTGAGCTGTCATTCAGCCAGTTCTGTGAACGCTTATCTTCCTCCTTGTATATTTTTGAAGAGGTGTGGAAGTTCACATGTTCATCCATGATCTTAAGAGCTGATTTTTAAAATCTTTAAGTCTTTTAAATCTTTAGAAATAGTTGCTCTTTTCTTCCGTGTACATCATTGTTAATTTGAAAGAGCGATAGGATTATAAATGTTCATCTTTTAATGGGCCTCCTGGCTTTTTCCTTTAGAAAAAAGCCAACCAACCAAACAAAAAAAGGACCATCAAGAACAGCGATATATTAGATGTATTAGCTATGAACTCCCTAATTCTGGATAGCTGTGCCCTGGCGAAGGGTTTCATTCTGAAATTGTAATTACTATATTCTAGATGATTATTCTCCCAATTAATTTCACGTAATACCTTTGCCAGTCCCATTTCATAAATGGAACTTTTGGATGTTCACACTATGCTTGAATTTCCAATTTGCGTAATCACACTGTGAAACGCTTGCACACAAGACTTGCTAAAATTAAGCATTATAAAAAGAGGTGATTTTCACAAGCTCTGTGGAGCTCACCCATTGCTTGGAATTTGTAGCTGGTACTAGCAGTTGGTAGATAGTTAAGAGAAGCTTGCATCATTTCTTTAAATTGCTAGTTTTAATTTAAAGCAAGCTGCTAACAGCAGGCAGTGGTTCACATCTGATACCTCTTGCTGATGGGCCACCAGGCCCCTTCCTCTTGATAGCTTCGTTGGCTGTAGTTACTCTTGTGAAGGACTGAATTACAGCGTCTGTAGCTCACTAGCGCATGAGTAAGAGGGGGACAAACACCAGTTTTACTCTGTGGAGCTCTTGGTGCTGTGCCTGCGCCCAGCATCGCTCTTGGCTGCTGGTCACATCCTGGGTGCGGCTCTAAATCAGGCTGCTTATGTTCAAAGCCCTAAATGGGCTCAGACAGCGTTATCTCAGAGGCTGCCTGTCTTCTCTGTAGTAGCTTCTCCCACAGGAATAAAACTCCTGAGGTGCAGGTTTGGGTTCTACGTTGTGAAATACTCAGGTGCTAGAATGTTTTATGGTCTTTAGGAAAAGGCAAATCTATTTTTTTTGTTTTGCTTTGCTTTTTCTAAAGCAATTACCCCGTGAAGTTATGGTGTAAAATTGCTCCTTCTAATAAGCTTCCCAAGTAAATAGAGTAGGTTCAACGCTTTTAAAATAAGCGGCTTAGCTTCAAAGCCGTAGCAGGGGATAGACGGGAAAATCCTCTAGTGCAGTAGGTGACGGTGTTTCCGTGTGTGTGTCTGTGCGCTCACACGTGTGTGTAACGTATGTGCGCACATGGCAAGGCACGAGCAACACGGGCTGCGCACAGGTGTATTTTAAAAGATCGTTTTGAAGGAAGATCTGTGTGTGTGGGATGGATCACTTCTCCGATGGGAAGGCTGAGAGTGTTGGGGCTGTTCAGCCTGGAGAAGAGAAGGCTCCAGAGAGACCTTATTGCAGCCTTTCAGTATCTGAAGGGGGCTGCAAGAAAGCTGGGGAGGGACTTTTTACCAGAACTTGTAGTGATGGATGAGGCATAATGGGTTCACACTGGAAGAGGGGAGATTTAGATTAGAAATTAGGAAGAAGTTCTTCACTCTGAGGGTGATGAGACCCTGGCACAGGTTGCCCAGGGGTGTTGTGGCTGCTCCATCCCTGGAGGTGTTCAAGACCAGGTTGGATGGGGCCTTGAGCAACCTGGTCTAGTGAGAGGTGTCCCTGCCTATGGCAGGGGGTTTGCAACTAGATGATTGGAACTAGATTATCTTTAAAGTCCTTCCAAAAAAAACGTTCTGTGATGATACTATTTGTACAGAGATGCATGTTTAAAAACAGACTTACTAAAGTTGTAACTTTTGGAGTTCACAAACTAAGAATATCCATAGTTGATGGTGGCCTTCCAATAGCAGTTTGGTTCCTTTCCATGTTTACATCATCTTACAGGTTTTCCACAGGATTTTGAGAGTCATCCTGTGTTACAGTTGCAACACTCAAATTAAAAAAGGGTTAATTCTCTCATGGACTTTACCATGATACTAATTGTTGTAATTTCAAAAAGTTCTACAAACATATTTTCATAATATGTTTTCATTTTGTTGTACAGGTAATCTGATTTTAGATGCCCCATTCTGAATACCTAGAACCTGTGTTTCCAAGTACTCCATGCCATACAGCAAGTGTGGAGAGCAAGGCTTTCACTGGTTTCCAGTTCAGCTCTGGTGGCTCAGTGCCTCTGCTGCTCAAACCTACATTGACAAGTCAGGCTGACAGGAAAAGAGGAGTATGAAATTAAGTGGCTGCGGCTGGTCTTGTGGGTATTTATGAAGGTTTCCTGTGACTAAATGGTGGAAGATTTTATTAAAGAAAAGCCATTCCCAGAACCAAAGCCATGGACACTCATTTACATTTTAAGCCAGTCTTGCAATCAGTGGGGACTTAAGTTTTACCAATAAAAGGTTGCCTGAGCTTAACACAATATATCTTCATTTTTTTTCCATTAGGAGGGGAAACAGGGTGAAGAATAGGTTGAAGAGCATGGGGGTGAAAGAGAGATGCCCCACACTTTGGAGGTGTTCATGGTCAGAAGCATCAGGGAGACCCCTTTCCCTCTGCAGGTATCTGCCAAGGATAAATCAAGTCCCCGTGGAAGACAGCAGCCTAGTATTGTGCTTAGGGTCTGGGTTTAAGGTCACATTTTTATGGGTGTCTTCATAGTAATGCTTTGACAGAGCTCAATTTTGTTACCTCTCCTACCCTTCTTTCATACTTCTTGAAACCTATGGACTCATGCATGTGTGAGAGTTGGGAAACGCCACAATTACTGTTGTCCAGTCAGTCACAATAGGAAACCTCTGGTGCTCACATGGCAAGATTTTCATGTAACATAGAATCACAGAGTGGTTTGGGTTAGAAGGGACCTTAAAGATCATCTAGTTCCAACCCCTATTCTACTATCTTAAAACATGATGTGATTTTAAAGCTTATCTTCACAACAGTGATCACGGATCAGTAGAAATATCCTTGCTGAATCTTGGTCTGAGTGTTTCTCTTAAAATAAAATCAATGAAGCTGTCCTGCAGGAGGTTGCTTCATTGCCCATTGCATCGTTCACGCTGTGCCAATGGCAGAGATTACGTTTGGTTTTCTGTTTGCATGGATCTAATTAAATCTGTTCAGTGTCTATAATGAACAGTGAGAGCAAGAGATTCAACAGATTCTCTTCTGCCTTTTAAAATTTGGTGAAGTTCTTCTTTATTATTTTGTTTTGCTTGGAGAAAAAGATACCCGCTATCTGAAACTAAAATTGGACATCTAACAATGCCTGTGGGTTTGGGAACAGGAGAGGGAAGGAAGAAAAGACAGAGCCAAGCCTGTGCTACGGACACAAACGTTCTGTTTCCCTTTGCTTTTTGATGGAACAGGATAGTGGGGAGGTGCTGAAGCTTTCTCTTCTCTCTTTAACTGCATTTATCTGAACTCTGCCAGAGTTCAAGTTACAACCAGCTCGAGATACCTGACCTTGGCAGCCTGAAGCCCTGCAGAGCAGGTGTAGACCACCTGAGATTGCATCTCACAGGCCGGGCATTGTGAGATAACTACAATAACTACTTGTAAAGTAGGTTTGTACATCAATGCTGCTTTGTGAGTCGAGCCCTCATTAGGGCTCTTTATAGTCTCTTGTAGCGTAGCTCCAACTTGGCAAACTGTTCAAGGTGATGTTGGACAAATGCTGATCTGCTTAGAAGTTATTGCCCCTTTGGAAGAAATGCTCATTTGAGGGGGATCTTTCTGGTAAAGATCTGTGATGAAGTAGCTTGGAGCACTGCATCCACTTGTGTTCCCAGTGCTGTTTGGTTTAGGGACCATGGATCACAAATAATGACTATTTTCAGGTGCATTTCACACGGGTTATTGGTTTTCATGTGGCTTTTAGGTTCCTGGTTTTCCCACAGAGCTCGAGCGGTGCAGTGTCATGTGTGTGAGTGGTTGTGTAAGGTGTAAGTTCTCTTCAGTACCCTGTCTCCTTGCAGCCCCTCTCCCCTTTCCCACCCCTGATTTTTATCCCTCAAAAGCTCCCTTATTCCTGATATCCTGATATCACCACATGCTGGGGTTTTCTGAGATGACACATTATCCGAGGATTTACTTTCAAATACAGGTATTCCCTACAGGAAGCAGGTTATTGCAGGTGAGGGTTATGTAGATAAAACATGTTTTTTTTTCATTTCTGTGGGATTTTTAACCTATTGCCAAGTCTATGATATAAAGAGGAGGATTTTGGAAGAGCAAGTGGAGTTTATCAACCACTAGGAGATGAGATTTAAAAATATTATTCTATAGTGTCCAAAGTACTCTGATAACATTTGTTGTCATGAAGCAAATGCTTATTAGTGTTTGAGGGGCTCTGTAGTACAGAGAAAAGAAGCTGCCATTTCTACCCCGAGGAGCTTCATGACAGGGAATATTATTGCTCTACTACGTGTTTTAATCAAGCATGTCACTTCTGGTTAGTAGCTTTTTTCATTTACCTCCTTTCCTGCCTTTCTAAGATTATGAATGTTAAGATTCCATTTTGCAGAGGAGAAAGGAAAAATTAGAGAATTTAACTTCCAGTCCTTGTTTGGCTTTCCTTGAGAAGATGATGTTCTCCCAGTTGCTCATTAAAAAGTGTTAAGTAATTTAACCTTAGGGTGGGAAGAGGGACTAGATCTGGTGAGTGAAGAGACTCCAGAATCCCTCTGGCCTTGCTGAATCCCTTGTTTTAGGTATTAGAAGATGTAACCGCCTTCTGGTTGTGGAAGTGGTGAAGTCATGGTGAATTCCTTCTCCTGAGTTGGTCCCATGTCACAGTCTTCTGGGACACAGCTGAGGGGAGATCCCTGAGTTGCACACTGGGTACTACACGGGTGAAGAGAGTCCTGTACAGGAAGGGTGTGGCTTGGGAGATTATAATTACAACATCCTGTGAATAATTAAGACACTGTAAATATTTAGCATGTGCCTATAACCTTAATTCATTCATATTTCATTATCTGTAGTCCCATTGGACCTGGAGCAAGAAACATAGATGTCCTAGAAGAAGGCAGTATATGTACGATGATATTTATTTTAAAAACCCACAATATTTGTCATTAATATTAAACTACCCATCTGATTTTAGTTTCTTTTTAACGTTAAGTTGAAGTATTCATTGCCTAGTCTTGCATATGATTTCCCTCACATGGGGTAAAGAAGAGTGGGTAGAAGGTGCTGCTTTGAACGGCAGTGTAGGTCTGCCTGTGTTATCTCACCTTTTAATACCTAAAGCTCCAAATTTGATTTCAGATCTGTTACATTATGGTGGTAGTTACATCCCTCTGGTAATTTTACATCAATGATCATTTACCTGCAGTTTCACAACAGTGTAGTAGCAAGAAAATAATACTGATATTAAAGAAGGAGACGCTCTTGAGAGTGTCTGAATTGTTGACATTTCTTTGTTTAAAAGAAACTTTAACTAACTCTTCCACTTGTTCCACCAGACTCAAAATATTTTGTAGTCATGGACTGGAATCATAGAATCATTAAGGTTGGAAAAGACCTCTAAGTCTAGCTGTCAACCCAATGCTACCCTGACCACTAAACCATGTCCCAAAGTGCCACATCTACAGTGTTTTTTAAACATCTCCAGGGATGGTGACTCCACCACTGCCCTGGGCAGCCTGTTCAGGGCTTGACAACTCTTTCAGAGAAGAAATTTTTCCTAATATCCAACCTAAACCTCCCCTGGTGTAACTTGAGCCATTTCCTCTTGTCCTAATTATAACCAGTTATTTTTGATGTTTCAGTCTTGACTAACTCCATTGTATTAACAACCAGCATGTTGCAAGGCTGTAGAGCAAGAAAGGTGGTGTTGACGACCGAGTGTCCATGGACTGTGTGTCCCAGTTGCTTTATTTCAGACTATCTCTCTTCCGAGAGCCTTAGGCTGAGTGTGCCATCAGCAAAATGAGTATGCTAGGTGACCTTCTGGACTTCATCTTCAGTTTTAGCTTCATCCAGAAGAAGCCCCATTTTTCACAGCGCTCAATGATGTAACCCAAAAGCTCAGAGGAGGATTACGGGGAGGTTCGCTTCAAAAGCGCTGTTCTGATCTGTCAGTGTAAATGCTAGTGTGCTGGTATGAGTTCCCCAAAGAGGAATCTGTTCTAGTAAGGTGAACAAAACCCTGTTTTACTTCCAAACTGAAGTGCTGAAGGACCCTTTTAGTGACTGTGGGTGCTTGATCCAAGCAGGTGCTGCATCAGTTTAGCAATCCACAGTAGGGCTGAAGCGTCGTTCCACATTCATCACAGGATGGATGATGAAAGCAGAAGGACAGTGAATGTATGTTTATATGTGTTCATAATTCATGAGCAGTTACTTCTTAATCAGTGAGTTATAGAAGAGAAATAATGTTTTTTTTCAGGTCTGCTGTTTGGTTAATACTGTAGCCCAAAAACGCGACTGAACAAGATATATACATGTGGGCCATCAGTGATGAATGCTGCAAAACTGGTCAGTGTTGGTAGCAGACCTGGTAGGTCTGATAGTCAGCTGAAGTTTCCTCTCCTAGGTTTGATGGCTACTGTTCCTTAGAAACAGGGACAGGTGGTCTGTTTTGAACAGCTTCATGTTAACATCTGACCAGAATTCTTTAAACTTTGGAAAAGAGCAGAACTGGAGAGAAATGGATTTGGTGGGTGGATTGTTCGGTGCATAAGGATGGTCGCATCTAGAGGGTAGTGGTCAGTGGCTCAAGATCCAGGTGGAGGTTGGTGATAAGTGGCATCTCTCAGGGGTCTATACGGGGGTCAGTGTTGCTTAGTATCTTCATCAGTGACATGGACAGTGAGATCAAGTGGACCATCAGCAGGGTTGCAGATGACACCAAGCTGAGTGGTGCTGTTGACACGACTGAGGGATGGGATGTCATCTGGAGGGACCTGGACAAGCTTGAGAAGTGGGCCCATGTGAACCTCGTGAGGTTCAACAAGGCCAAGCGCAAGCTCCTGCACCTAGTTCAGGGCAATCCCCAGTATCGATACAGGCTGGGGGATGAAGGGATGGAGACCTGGTGGGACCCCACCTGGAGTACTGTGTCTACCTCTGGAGTCCTCAGCACAGGAAAGACATGGGCCTGAGAGAGTTGGGCTTGTTCAGCCTGGAGAAGAGAAGGCTCTGGGGAGACCTTCTTGAGGCCTTTCAGGACTTAAAAGGGGCCTATAAGAAAGATGGGGACGACCTTTTGAACAGGGCCTGTTGTGACAGGACAAGGTGTGATCATCTTGAACTCAAATATGGGAGGTTTAGACTAGAGTGAAGGAATAAATTTTTTGATGCTGAGGGTGGTGAGAGCCTGGCGCAGGTTTCCCAGAGAGGTGGTCGCTGCCCCATCCCTGGCACCATTGCAGGTGAGGTTGGCCGGGGCTCTGAGCAACCTGCTCTGGTTGCAGATGTCTCTGCTCAGTGCAGGGGGGTTGGACTAGATGGCCTTGAAAGGTCCCTTCCAACCCAAATCATTCTACAAAAGTGCTCCAAGAGAGAATTAACTGGAAATTTCATAGTAAGATGATAGATGTTTGGAGCAAGCAGCCGTAAATCAATCTAGAAAAATCAGCTGTAGCCAAATGGCTGGAGAGATTTGGGCAAGTTTCCTGTATACTCTAAGGATATTAGTCTTGCCTTTGGTTGAAAATGTCTCCGGAATTGTTACAGTCTCTATCTGCGGTGGCTGTTGGCCATCCTGCCTAACGTTTCCCATTTCCTACAGGGTTCTCCTATGAGCAGCAACTACTGAAGTGTCTGCTTGCTGAAGGAAGTTTCTCCCCAAGGCCATGCTTTCTTGGGATCAATAATCCACATTTCGAGGTGTACCTCTTGCATCAGTAAAAAATACTCTTTCTGTCTATAATTTTTTTTTGGTACACATTTCTAGGTCGGACACATGGTCCCATTGGTTGGTCAAATCATGGAATAAATATTTTAGCTGGGAGGTGTTTTTAAAATTATTATAAACATTATTCATTACCTCAGTTCGACCATCTAAAAATAGAGAGCTTTCTGAAACAGCTAAAAGCTTCATTTCTTCTGGTAGAATACTTTCTATTAGCTTAATTAGATAAGGGCAATGAGCAGGGAGGGTTGTATTTCTCATCTACTTGTTCCTTTGCACATGGACTTTGTTGGAATGTCCTGTATTACTCCATAATAACACTTTTAAGCGTAATGGAAAAATCCTTAGAAATCTTATTTTAAGGGGTTTTATTTCATTTAGTTTAAAAAAAAAAAATTAAAAATGTAAAAGCAAAGACTGTATTTGGAGTATTTTGCAGTAAAGGAGACCTCATTGCAGCCTTCCAGCATCTAAAGGGGGCCTACAAGAAAGCTGGGGAGGGACTTTTTACAAAAGCCTGTACTGATAGGACGAGGGATGATGGGTTCAAACTAGAGAAGGGTAGATTTAGATTAGAAATTAGGAAGAAGTTCTTCACTGTGAGGGTGGTGAGACAGTGGAAGAGGTTACCCAGGGAAGTTGTGGATGCTCCATCCCTGGATGTGTTCAAGGCCAGGTTGGATGGGGCCTTGAGCAACCTGGTCTAGTGGGAGGTGTCCCTGCCATGGCAGGGGGTTGGAACTAGGTGATCTTTAAGGTCTCTTCCAACCCAAACCATTCTATGATTCTATGCTATAAAAATATTAAATAATTATGGCAAACAGTCATGTTGTCACTCCTTGTTCAGGCTAATTTTAGCTCTTCCAGCTAAAATAGACATCTTTTATCTGTAAGTATAGCGTTGAAGTTTCTGCAGTGCTTTCTTTTGGCCTGAAGCCAAAGCTCATGTATGGTCCCACAGAGATTGCATATGGTAGTATTGAGAGTTGGGTTTGGGGTTTGTTGGGGTTTTTTTCTTTTCCTAATCTGCTCAGGAAAACATGATATTTTTCAGTGAAGTTGATTTTCTGATCTGACAGCTAACTCTGCAACACAAGCACTGTGGTATCTGAGGAGAGGTGAGGATGACGCCCACCCACCTCCCTGGTTCAGCAGTTAATAGTTACTCCCTAAAACCAGTGTGCTCTGAAATGGTGTCATTGCAGCTTGCCTGACACTTCCTCCTGGTCTCAGTCCTCCAGGAGAAGACTCCCCTCCTTTCTGAGGCTTCACCTCCACATAAGCTAACATTTACATGTTGCTGCCGGTTTGGTAGTTCACGTGAGAACACGCAGCTTGATGAAGGACAGTGGACGAAGGAGAAACATCATCTCTGGAAAATAAAAACAATTTCTGCCATCAGTCTGAGCTCCAGAATTCACAGATAGAAATTGTTCACTGGCATTTGAAATGCTGAACGTTTGGTTCCCTGGAGGTAGTTGAGTAGATGCTCTTTCAAACCAATTTGTTTGAAGATCTTTAACTCTTTCAAGAGAATTGATGACTCTGCTCATTTAGTTAAAGAAATCTAGAAAAGAAGTGTTTGTAATACAATGATATTTTTCTTTTATTCGTACATTTCTTAAACTTTTGAGGGGGCTGCAAAGTAAGAGAACAAGAAGAAAGATTCTCTGCTGGACTCGAATTTAAGGAGATTACTTTTGAGTAACTTGTATCTTGGCTAGGCAGGGATATTTTTGCTATTCCAAAGCTGCAGTTCCTATGGAAGTGCAGCAGAATTTAGTGTTCCTTCTGTAGTCATAGAATCATAAAATGTTTGAGGTTGCAAGGGACCTTTAAACATCATCTAGTCCAACTCCCCTGCAGTGAGCCGGGGCCTTCTGATGGTTACATTGCTTTAAAGAAAAAATAAAATATGTTTTTTCCCCTTCAGGAAAATTCCTTCACTTGTTAGAGAACTATCTGAAGAAACAACCTTCCCCCTCCTCCTGTTGTTTGGTCTAGAGATTGCCAGGCAATTTATTTTTGAGCTATAATATGAACCGTCATACTGTGTGTATTACGAAATGTATTCCCAAAAGGGGGTGTGGATATGATCAAGATTGTAAAATGTTAAAATCTTGAAAGATATTAAAAATAATTAGGAATTCTGAATTAAATTAAGGACCAAAACTGAGAGCCACAGTATCCAAAATCATTAAAACCCTGCCTTTTTTCCTGTTTCTCAAACTTCAAGACGTTCATTCTCCAGGATGTAGACTGGTAGGTATAATTACATTGGTATAACAAGACGAAGGGAAGATGCTGTCAAAATTTCCTTCCTGTCAGGTTTAGAGCAGTTTGATAGTACAATTTCAGTAGCTATTTTCCCTGGCTACCTGTGCTACTTACATTTAAATAAATCACTTTTACATCTTGCTTTGTATTCTCCAAGAAAAGCAGTTTTGTGTGCTGCCTTGCACCCTGCTGATAAGCCTGAGCATTAGCCTCAGGCAGATTCTTTTCTTTTTTCCTTTCCCTGGTTTATAGGAAACAAAAACAGTTGTTGGGAAAACTGGATGATTAGAGGCGCTTCCAGCTGGGTTTAAGCCTGTGAGCGTGACATGCAGAAATATAATTTAGACTTGCACTGCACTTCTCATCCAAAGCTTGAAAATAGGGCAATATCATAGAATCATAGAATAGTTGGAGTTGGAAGGGACCTTAAAGATCATCTTGTTCCAACCCACCTGCCATGGGGACACCTTCCACTAGACCAGGTTGCTCAAGGCCCCATCCAACCTGGTCTTGACACATCCAGGGATGGAGCACCCACAAGAAATCTGGGCAACCTGTGCTAGAGTCTCACCACCCTCAGAGTGAAGAACATCTTCATTACATCTAATCTAAATCTGCCCTCTTCCAGTTTGAAGCTTTTACCCCTCATCTTATCACTACAAGCCCTTGTAAAATGTCCCTCCCCAGCTTTCTCGTAGGCCCCTTTTGTATACTGCAAGGCTGCAGTGAGATCTCCCCAGAGCCTTCTTTTCTCCAGGATGGACAAGCCCAACTCTCTCAGCCTGGCCTCATAGCAGAGGGTTTCCATCCCTCACATAATCTTTGTGGCCCTCTTCTGGTCCTGCTCCAACTGGTCCATGTCATTGTATTGGGAGCTGCAGAGCTGGACGCAGTACTTCTGTATATCCTCATATAACAGGTGGCAAAACTTCTACAGGAGAGAGGAAATGCCCAGTGTGAGGTTTCACAAGAGGCGAACAATTAGAAAAACCCCACAGGACCTTTGGCCCCATACGCTTCCTACGTTTGGATTTGGCCCCAGTACTGGACAGAAGAGGCGATGCCCGTGTTTTACAGTGGGGTTGGGAAGGGCAGCTCAGCTCGTTTTGCTGGGGAGTCTGAAGATGTAAAGATGAGACTAAATTTCAGACTTGAATCCTTGGGCTGTTTTGTGTTAAGGAAATTGTAGAGGCCATTGTGTTCAGACTTAGAGGTCCTGTGACAGCACTTGCCTGGAAATTATAAACTCTGAGTTACTGTTAATATTTCACCAAAAGAATGTGATGTTTTCAAGGTCAGGGAACTCACCACAGTATGAACGTAGTGCCTTGACTGTCTTTTTCCAGGTAGGGATCCCATTCTGTCACTTGAAGGATGATCATGTGGCTACAAAGACTCAGTAATATTGCAGCATTATTTTAATTTCCAAAGCATGAGAAATCCAAGGGAGTTTATACTCCCTGTATGCCTGAGCTCAGCTCTGTTCTTTGCAAACCAGCAATGAAGCTTTGAGGAGCTTGTTGTGAACCCTTGATTCAAGGATGAATCGTGTAGGACCAAGTTCGAGCTGTCCTATAGTGATCTTACGGATGTGACAGTTCGCTCTGTGCTGGGGTTTCCCCTTCCTCATGCTACCACGTTACCTCCGATACACATCTCTTACATATCTCGCTTTCCCTTGGGCTGAGGACAGGAGAGTGGCTAATTAATTGGTAGGATATACCTTTTTTTTTTTTTTTCTCCCAAGTACCTGTGCAGCTTACACAGATTTAAGTGTTGGAATTATCCCTCTCAACCAATGGTTGGATATTTACTCACTGGGCTGCTCTCTAAGCAGCTAAATGAATTATCTAGATAATATCTCCACTCTGTTAGAAGGCTAAGTGCTGAGCATTGTAGAAAATGTGGCTGTATGATACAGGTTTCTGCCGAGAGCCAGTTAGGAATGCTTTGGGTTCCGTTTTCTTATAAAACTAAGCATAAAATGCATATGAATTTCTTTTTTAAATAGCGTAACACTTCTGAACTCTGACTGTAAGCAAATCTTTATCATTGCTGTTCCACAATACATAGATATTGTCATTATTGCCAGAGAGCAATAAAACAACGCTCAGCAGTTCATAATCTAGGAACATAAATGTCCCATTAAGGAAAATAAACTGTCACCGTTTTATTATTTTGGGAGCTGGCAAGTGTTGGAATATCTGGTGCTCAGGAACGTCACTCCTGGGGTTATAAACTGTATGCTTTAGATGTATCAATAATTCTAACTGTGATGGAGGTATGTTTTAAGAGGGATTTCTTCATGGGGGATTTCACTGTTGGGAAGGAAATAAAGATAAAAAACAGTGAGTGTCTTTTCATAAATGGATTTTCTGGGGTTTTGCGGCCCAAAGAGCACGCGGTAAGATTTTGCTGAGGCTCAGCAACATGTCCTATTGCTCTTCGGTTGAGAGTAAGTCAACCTTCCACACAGTGATTATATCTGAATTTCAGACCTAGAAAATAATGTCCAGCTCTTATCTTCTTTTGAGTAGATAACTTGTCAACAGTGCCTGCTGGTGCTTTCTTGAATTATTCTAGCAAATGCCAGTCTTTGCAATGAGGCTGCTGCAAGGGCTGGAAGGCAATTGTGCAGCAACTCCCTTTGCCGGGTACTACAATAATTTATGTTCTCTTGGGCATTCAGTCTTGGAGGAGTGTTTGTTAGAATGCCAGATGCTTGTATCCAGTGTTGCTGCTTATGGGGAAGGGGATGTGGAAGAATATTCATAAAATCAGGAGCTTTGCAGAGGTTTTGTCAGCCTGCGGTGTTGTGTTTGTACGACGTAGTTAGAGATCACACGTGATGTGATAGCGGTCTGGTGTATTAGTAACTCCTTGGACTACTGTGATAGTCCATGTGAACATTCACCTACTTCACGATCAGATCCTTAACGCCAAGCTCAGTAAGAGTCTGGAGGCTTTTGGCTTTTTGGTGACAGACCCTATGTGTGAATCCCCATTAGCTTCTTTAGGAAAGAAGGAATGTGGAGGTATCTGCGTGCATCTGGCTGAGTGCTCCTCCACAAGGCAGCGGAGGTAGCCGTGCATGGTTCCTCTTGGACAGCCAGGTGATAAATGCCAACAACGCATGGGCGTCTTTTGAAGTTTCTCCTTCGGTATGGATGAAAAGGACACCTTTTATTGGTGGTTTTTTGACTTCACATCAATATTCAGTACCTTTAAGACAAGCAGCATTAAAATTGCACTGCTTTGTGTGTGGTAAATGAATGCTCCCGTCACTGGCAAGCAGCAGCAGCAACGTCAGCCTTCTTTTGTGGCACATCGCTTTGAGAAGGATCTCGTGTGGTTACCTTTGGGTTTGCTCCTCAACACTGAGTTTAGGCATGAAGTCTTGGAATTACGACAGTTTGACTGACAAGAGAGGTCTTTTAGGAGTCAGAAGGACATACTATTTTTTCGGGGGTGGAAGAAGATGGATTTTAGGAGAGCTACAGTTAAACCAGAAGAGTTGTCGTGCTCCCAACTCTGTACGAACTCGTTCAGGTGCTTCATCTGTCTCTGTGAAGTGTGTTGCTTGAAATACACACACTTCTGACAAAGATGGTAAAACCAGCCAAACTTTTGCAAAGAGCTACTCCTGGAGAGCTCATAACACATAATGCAAATTTAGAACTTCAACTAATCAAAAAATTTGTATTTAAAAGAACAGCTTTCGTTGTACGGGTATTTTGTTTGCTTGGCTTTTGTAGTTTTTAATTTTGGGGAAAATAGGTGTGAGAAAGTTCTTGACTCACAGAAGAAATGGTTTATATTGCAGCGTTTACTCACTTTAATTTTTGGATTAATTAAATGGGGGCCAAGCCTGTAGCAGGCGCCTGGAGTGGTTTAAATGAAATCTGTGTAGAAGGCTGAGAAGCTAACGCAAACTGACTTTTGGAGTAGATTAGCTGAACTGTGTAGATACTATATATAAAAGCAGCATTGATTTTGCTTTGCTTTGTGACTACCATGAATGGAACAGAATCAGTGCTGCTGCGAGCTTTTTACTATCTTGCTTCCATAGCTTGTCTGACGGACCATCGGCAGGTACGCAGGATCAGCCCTGGTTAAACCAGTCGCGCACAAATTCTCGGGAGCAGAGCTATGAACTGGTTTCACTCTCCTTTACACCAGTTTTCCTTGAGCTGGTCATGTCCCTCTCTCAGTATAAAATCTTTGGCTGTAGTTAACCTGATATTCTTGTGTGATCTAGATAAAGCTTTACTCGAAAGGCTGATACGGTAAACGGCAATTTCTGCTTCTTGATCCCATCGGAGTTTCTATGGCCTGGTTGTATTTTTGGTAGTCAAGTCTTTGCTCCTGTTGGCTTACTCCAGGAATCCACCTGATTGATTTCTATTTCTATATACAACTCTATATAGATGTTTAACTATACTTTTTCATTTATTAAAAAAAGATGAAAACAAAAACTTTGTTTGGACCTGGCTTTTATCTAGTGAAGTCAGCAATATTGAAGGGTTAATTCTGCTGAACAGAATAAGAATTGATGTGGTTGGATAGGTATTGTATTAATGATTCTGATGCATCAGATAATGCTACCTGTTGATTTATCAAATGAATGTTGTATTGAAATATTTCATTAAAAACAAAAACTCTTATGTGTAAGCAGAGTAATAGCAGATTTATGGCTTTGGTGTACATGAGAAGGGAACTAGAACAGAAGTTTATTACATGGTCTGACTTTGTGTCTTTACCTTAAGATAAAACATTATATTTTGAATGTATAACATTTATATAGAGAGAGGTATTTATAGCATTTCCATAGTCATTGGCGCTTTCACAAACTCAATTTTTATGTACTTAACTTCAAAGCCACTAAGATTTTGACTGAAGTCTTCGTGCAAATTGCCTTTACAGACTATGCTGATAAAATGTTTCTTAAAACGTCACGATGAGATACTGTGCCTAAAATCTGAAATAGGGTATTTTAAGACAATGTTCAGATCATTTTAAGGCTGCATTAGGGAAATGTAGCAACACACACATTCTGCCTGTTTGCTTCAGCAAATATATTCCAGCCTTCATGTCGTTGCCATCTTTGCCATTTCCTTAAATGGGATCAGGATAACATGACCTGCATTTAAAACCAGGGTATGAATAGAGGTGTACTTCAGAAATTTCAAATGACTTTCTCCATCTGTGTTAACTTAAATATTGCACCTAATTCTTTACCTGGAGCTTCAGCTATTACGGGAGTCTCCACAGTTAAATCAGGGAATTTAATTTTGTTTTTCCCTGAGGATGAGCTGTCACTTTCAAGAAATTCCTTCAGGCTGGATAAATTCCTTCATAACAGTGTAACATTTTGTCTTAATCGTGGGGATTATAATGTATGAACAAAAAGTAGAATAAAAATGAGGTTTTTTGTTTCAATGCAGCAGCTAAAATGTAAGTTAAGACTGATAGAATGGAATAAATTCTGCTTTCATTTATGCTAATAAATGATAGCTCTCCTTAGATAATATCTATAGTGAAACATGCAACCAAAACCATGTTTCTAATTATCAGAAGCTTTGAGTAAGTTGGAGAGTGAAATTCCACTTGAGCCTTAATATACTTACAGTTAAATTAGTGGTACTTTATTGGAGGAAACTACATCCAACAACATTTAACTCCTTAAATTTTAACGTGTTCGCTTGCGGGGGAACAAAACAAAACCCCAAAACCCAAGAATCCCCTTTTTATGATTTAGACTCGTCCTGTGTCTTTGATCAGGAGTCCTTCCACTGCATCTCTTTAATGTGCACCTAAATAGTAAAAAGAACTCTGTAAGTAGGTCTCTCTACCCACTTAGTGAATTTAGAGACTCATGGGTATAAAATTGTTTTGAAAAAGGTCTCCCCGGAATACGATCAAGAGATTTTCCTAGCTCTGAATGTATGTAAAATAGACTGGATATTGTTAAAAGGATGTATTTGATTTCCTTTCATATTTATTCTCTGTTAGACCTGACATACCCTGATTTTTATTTTTTCCTTTGCTTTTACTACTGCTTTGTCATAAACAGCAAGGCTCATTTTATTGCAGAGAGCAGTATCTCCTTATTTCAGTTGCAAACCAACATCACCCAGAAGTTAAATAATCCTGTATCTTACATCAACATCCTTTGGAAATGAATGATTCATGGAAAATATTCCAGATCCTTGCTGCTTACCTGGAAGCACTTGGAAATTTTTTCACTGTTCTCATTTGCAAGTTGCTCTAATTTAGCGAATGTCCTATTTAAATTTAGCAATGTCCTTGGCTATTAAAACCTGTTTCCATAGGGGAATGCGGTGGTAAAAACTACATTTGTGTGCCCAAGGTACACAGTGACAGTGAGGCAACTCCTACAGCAACCTATTTAGACATACTCTTCCGTGAGGAGCTCCTGGGAGTTATGTAGGGCCTCTGAGGATGAGGTAAATAACCACAACGTGAACTTTGGTTTATCCTAACGCCATTTTTGTTCACCCTTCCTAAAAGCCTGATGTTTTCCAGTTCCAGAATTGGATACTGAAGAAACAACAAATTAGAAATGGAAATGATATCCAGAGCAATAGCTTGCTCCCTCTGTCACCTAGCTGGAGAAGAACAGTTGAGTTTACCTAAAATTTTAACATGCTTCTGTTTTGGACCACAGTGCAGAATTTTATCACAAAAACTTGTACGTGTTTGTGAATCTTCTCCTAATGTGCCATAAACTGAAGATACGTAACTCTTGACTTTGAGGTTGTCTGTGGATATGTTTACGCTGCATGTTATGATTCCAGAAGCACAGCGTGGAGCTCCTGGCAGGAGAATTTAGAGTCAGCAGTAGGCCAGGTTAGTCTTTGCAGATTGACTAACACCAGGGGTGGTGGCACGGAGAAGCTCTGCCCGAAGGAGTGCCGTGGCTAACGCCGGCTCCGGGCTCTCTTACCGGGAGGCAGAGTGATTCTCCTTCAGAAGGTGTGTTGGAGATCCACTGGGAAGGAGTGGGAGGACTTAAAAACAATAATTGTGGTAGAAATTTTTAATGGAAAATGTATTAGAATTCATAAAAAGGACAATGCAGTAATAGTGCAAATATTGTTGTGACTGGTTGGCATATCCGAGGTCCCTGTGGGAAAGTTCAAAGTTAGATGACTCACCTTCGAAGCTGGAGCTTTATGGTGTCTTCAATCCCAATTTAAGGTTACAAAACCTGGGGGACTTTTGGAGGAGCTTCAGGGAGGGACAGTCATTTGGGTTGAAAAAAAGCCCTTTGCTGCTGGAGGTACAAGCCTATCCTTAGGCTTCGTTGCTTTGGTTAAGCCTAGGCAGGGGATGAAAGCTCAGACTGCCCTGTTGTGTGTGGGGTGAGTGGGGGCCGTGGCGTGTGGGTTCTGCCTGCTCCAGCAAGAGTCAGGGAGATCTATGTGTTGAGGGGAGAAAAGGATTCTTCTCTGAAATAATCATTTTAAAAGATTAAGTGCAGTACTCAGTCATTTCACTCAAGACTCTTGCAAGTCTCAGACGTGCTCGGTTGCTAGACAAAGGCTGTACATCTGAAGAGTTTTTGAGACCGTTAAATTGACCGTTTTCATTGGAAGAAGATAATTTGTGTCCTATGAAAGACCTAAAACCTTAATGAACCCCTTTCCAAGAAGCGTACCTTAATCTGTTGGAGGAAGGTGGACGGAATGTAAAGTTCCGTGCAGTGTTTGCATACGAAAATGATCTCAGTGGTTTGGGGTTTGTTTGTGCTGTGAGTGTAACGGGAGCGTGAGGATGTTGTTTTTACATCGTGTTTGAAATCAAGGGTTCCAGCAACTTTATTGCAGCTCGTTAGAAATGAACGGTATGATATGAGCACAGACTGGCGTAGGAACTGAAAGAATACTCTCTTAGAGGGAGACAAAATTCCCCTTTCGCTAATGATTTAAGCACAACAGAGTGCAAGCTGAGTCTGTGGGAAAGGCTGGTGTGTTAGGTGTTTTTTTTGGGCTGAAGCCATGACTTTGAAAGGGACTTGGTGAGAAGGTGTAAAGCATAATAATGCAGACTTCCTTGTTTACCTTTTAAAGTTATTTAGCCACTGATTGATTTGCAAAGATCGAGTCCTTCGCCAAAATTTAAAGCAATCAGAAACAAATGAGTTCTAAAATTCAAGGTGCAGAACTATTTTTGTTCTTTCATTTGTATTGGGCAGCATCATTTATCATTAGTGCTGGCACTTCAGCATCATGCCATTGTTTTGGTGTGGCAATGTTCAGCTCTGTGGTTTAAAAGAGCCTTGCTAAGTCCCTTCTTCCCATATTCTGCTTCTAGTTATACAGACCTAGAAGTTAGATTTGTGTGAAGTTGCATGAGTAGCTGTGTCCTTGTAAAGAAGCATTGACGATTCCATGACTTCGGTTTGATATTCATATGGCTTTGTGTGGCTTTATGAGATCCTCAGTAAACCACTGTTACTGAAAGTGCTGAACATTTCCAATACAACTCAAAGCAAAGTTTCTCGGTCGAGGTGTTTGCTGCTTTGTCTTTCAGCAAGAAGAATCTGTGATGCTGATAGACACTGGATAAATACGGGTTTGATCACAGCTCCTAAAGCAGGAGCTGCGAGACTGGTGGTCTGCACTGGTGCTGCTGCAGGCTCTCGTGCTGTGTCAGCTTTTGCACATATTATGAAATCTGTTCGCTGTGTATAAAAATGCACAAACCGTATTACTGAGGGGCAAAAGCCCCACTGCTGATACATCAAAGAAGGCAGCGGCTGTCATCCAGGTTTAGCCACGGTGCTTTTGCATGCCTTAATCCTCTTCCCAAAGAGGAGGAGGCAGAGAGAACGCACTTTCTTTATCGCCCGCTTCTATTTTTCTGCAGTGTTGGCATGGCAAAATCACTGCACGGCACCCGACATGATTTTCTTTGCATGCAATTTGGACACTTCAGTCCTCGTCGTGTATGCTAAGCTCTTTCGAATTTCATTTTTAGTGAAGTTTGAGATTACTCACGTTGTGTTTACTCCCAGCTGTTTAAAATATCAAAGCGATTCTTCCGTTTTACTTCATTTTCATTTAGGTCTACTTCAAATTGGAGTTAACTTATGTCCTTTGTTCCCTTTTGGTTGCTGAAGGGATGTGTGTTGAGACTGTACTCAGAAGCTGAGTTACAGGAGACATACGTGTCTACCACTAGAATATATTTTATTCTGTGACATTTTCAGATTTTTTTTTCAATGATACAAGTTTTACAAGATGGTTACTACAAAATAGTTTCTCGAAGAAGCAAGCCGGATACTCTGCAAATGTAAAGTTTGATCTGTTACAGCTCTTTTTAAGGTCTCTCTGGGGCAGTGTCCTGGCTGAGAAGTGGGTGATGGCAGAAGTCTGGGGAAGGCTGAGACCTGACCAAGCAGGCAGGGATGCTTCTCTCGTAAACTTTGCTGTTTCATTGACATTTCCCAACTCAGAAGCTGTTCTTTGAACTAAATAAATTAAGGCAATTTTTTTTTCATTAATTTGCCCCATCACTTTCCTTACCTGCATTTTAAGAGTATTCTCCAAATGCACAGAAACACATTTCAAGAGAGTAGCGTAAAAAATTTATTTATATTGAATCAAGTTATCAAAATTACTGGAAATAAATTATAAAAGGTTGAGGTTTATATATTGGGTTTTACGTTTGCTTGTTTGTTTATTAGCCACTGTCTGGCAAAGCGAATTTGCACTGCAAAATGATGGCAAGAGAGGAATGAAGTATGCAAGTGTAAAGTTGCCAGACTACAGCTCATTAAATTGTCTGTCTAGATAAACTAATAGGATATCATTTTAATTCTTCGCTAACCTCCAGTCCCTCAAACCAAAAATGCTTTCCCGTGCTGAAATAAGTAAGCGGCTAGAGTCAGATTTAATGTTTTAGGAATCCCTTTGTACGTTTGCCCAAAAAGAATTTTTCAAAAATGAGCATTAAGTAGCATTGAGCAGGAGAGTACTGAAAGCCAAAGGAGAGAGGGTGGCATTCGATGACAAGGTTTGGTATGTTTAGAAACGCTCCTGTTACTGAATTTGCTCTAGTGCCAACTGCTCCTATACTGGAGCCTGCTCGTTTGGGTGACCTGGCAGCCATCACAACACACACGGAAGATCAGTGATTATATGCTGTAACTCCAGTCCTGCTTCCACTGGCAGACAAGGATCTCCTGGTAGTGATGCTACCTTTGTGTGGTTTACTCTCTCAAACCCATTTTCCCTTCCCTCTCCATTAATACCCATTTCCAAACTCCCCAGCTGGAAATGCCATCTCTTGACATCTTTTCAATCCTAGGAGCTTCAGTATTACTCTTAAGGAAAATCATACCAAGACAGAAGATGAGCCTTTTGGGATGGTCATGACAGTTTTTTGCTAGCTTACACTGAGTGAGATGTCGTCTGGTTTGCTCTTGATGGAGCACAAAAAAAGAAGCCTGAAGTTCAATAAAAAGTGGAGGTACTACCTCATTACTATGAAATCCAGTTGTTGGTAGGTTCAGGTGCCTCCACCAGCTGTGCAACAGGCAAAGGAGCTCTTGTGGGCTGATATCCCAGTGCTCAGTGAGTTCACACTGGGATGTCCACAGCTGTGTCCAGCCACCTCTCAGGTCAATGAAGAGAAGCAGCAGCTGAAGGGCACATTCCAAGAGTCGTTAATTTGTGGAAGGAGGAAGGCATCTCATGTTTGTTTATTCTTTCTTTTCATTTCTTCCCTCCTGCCCCACTCCCAAAAGGTCATACGTATTTCATGTAGTCTTACAAAGTCTAAAGTCATGTGAGGTTTGTCATAGTAGAAGGAAAAAGGGAAAATGATCTAAAAAGGTTTGAGTTTTGTTTTCAAATTACAGGGTTTTATTTCAAACTTTGAAATAAGAAAGCAGTAGGTACCTGCTTTTGCATGTTCTGTGCTGCATGACTGAAGCTCTACTGTAGGTATTAAAGAATCATTTTTCCTTTTTATTTCGGTTTATTGCCCTCTCAGTTGCTAAATTTGGTATATGAACACCAGAAAAGGCTGTTTCTAGACTGACCTATTCATTCACGAAAACATTAATAAATATTTCTTTCTCACTTTTATAGGTTATTGAATCTCTGGGGATTATTATATACAAAGCCCTGGACTATGGTTTGAAGGACAATGAAGAGCGGGAATTAAGTCCTCCGCTGGAGCAGCTTATTGACCACATGACTAATACCACAGAAATAGATGGGAGCAGGGATGAAGGATATGATGCTCTGGATGAAGGAGTGGAGGATGATGATGATGACAAAGAGGAAGTGGAGGCCATTCATTCCTACAAAGACGTCATGAAGGTACCGTAATGGGTAGTTTATATGATACTTCACTGCTTACCAATGAGAAAATCGTCACAGTTTTCCGTGTTATTGTCCGGTGAGATACTGGATGTATTATTTTCTCATTTTCCTGGTCATGCTGTAAGTTTTGCTTGCAAAACTGACATGCAGTAGTATGTCATGTTTGACAGCAAGCAACAGAAAATCCATAGAATCATTTAGGTTGGAAAAGACCTTTAAGATCGTGTCCAACTGTTAACCTAACTCTACAAGTCCACTGCTAAACCATGTCCCTCAACACCACATCTACACAGCTTTGAAACCCCTCCAGGGATGGGGACTCCACCACTGCCCTGGGCAGCCTGGGCCAGCCCCTGACAACCCTTTCAGTGAAGAAATTTTTCCTAATATCCAAGCAACTTTACCTTTAGATGTGCCATTAACACCACCTTCTGATTTCATCCATGCGTTGGATGGTCAGCCTTCCAGCGTAACCTCTGTTGAATTACTTCGTGTACACTTGGAAACTTCATGGGCTGTTTCAATTATTTCACCTTTTCATTAGTGCAGAATTAGTCAATTATTCCTTATCGGTTTCTTCCTTTGCCATCCTCCTCTACTGAAGAGAGGAGTGGTTTAGAAGAGTACCTTATTTGTACAGAGTGAGGGTACAGAATTTCATTGGCAGTCGTTATGATTGTGGTGCTTGGTCTAAGTTGTGAGATTTGGAAATAGAGCTGATGAATTTTAATTGCAACAGGTTCTTTAATGTTATCTGGGCTAAAATGTATTGTTTAAAAGTGATCTCGTAGTACAGCTGAGCTCTTCAGTGCTGATACAGGTGCACACATATATATGTGTATATAATTAGTATAATTGATTTATGTCATAAATAATCTGAGAGTTTAACACAGGTTGGAAAATTGTATGCTAGCTTGGACTCTGTATATTCCTTCTTTGTAAATGCAAGTCATGCCTAAAAAACAGAAGCTTAATGTGTCCCAGAAATTAAGAGTATAGTGGTGGAAGCTGAGACTAGAAGAGAGTACCAGAGAGCACATCAGGACACTTTAGCACACCAGAAACATGACCCCACAATAAAACCCACCACTTCTGGTGGGTTGACAGTAAAGAGGGAAGCTCTTGGGACACTGGACTACGAGTAGATTTTGTCTGGGATGTTTTTGTATCCTCCTTCCATCAGAAATAATGCTTAATGCCTTCCTTTTTTCTCCCTCCCTCAGAGAAGCAGGGGTCAGAGGGAGGAAGGAATGAAACAGCCTTTAGCTCCCCTGTGCTGGGGAGGGTCTGGCTGGATGAGGTACCATCCCGGTCAAGCCCCTGCTGCTCCCAGCCGTGCTGAGTCGGTGCCGTTGCTGCGGGCAGGGACGAAGGTCGCTTTGGTCTCTCCTCCCTCTGCCACTCCCTATTGCCCGGTCACCTTGTCTAGAAGCGCCCAGCAGCACCCAGCTAAGCCCCCGTGGGAGCTGCTCCAAACAGCGTGCGATGACGTAGGGGACAGATGCAATATAACCTCATTCCCCCAGTTTGACAAGAATGCATCCCAGTTCTCGGGAATAGGTGTCCACCACATTACTCTGTTTTCCAGGCTAGGGTTCAGGATTGACCTTGCTTGCAATCAAAGTTGTATCGTTGGAGGAAGTTTTGCTCAGTGCAGAGGCAGACAAGACCTTTGCATACACAGAGCTGAGGGCAGTGGCTTGTAAACATGATTATTTTGAAAGGTCTTTGCTTGATATCTGCAAACAAGGAAAAATAAGTTTGGGAAACTTTGCTAAACACCTTTGGTTACGCCGGTACACATCCCTGAAATCCGGCAAGGATAAGAAGATGTTTGATCAGGGTTCAACTGTTCAGGATGCTGAATGGTGTCTTTCTGGTTCTGCCTCATTAACACGTATCTCTGCCAGTCTGAGGTACCTGCCTGTTTCTATGTTTTAAAATCAGCATCTTACATCTTAACTTCTATTGTATTTGCTATTTTTTTTACTGTTCTGGAAACATTCCCCTTTTGGGACTTCACCTTATTGTACTGAAGCTCAGCTGCCATTTCAGCATCATCCTCACTTCTACTCCTCCATCCTTTGGAATTCTCTTTTCTTGCTGTCGTTGCTTTTGCCTGAATTATTTGCTGCAGCCATAACTCTGTGACTCACCTTTATTCCCTTCTCTGTGTCCTTACTGCACTGACAGTACGTTGGCAGCAGTGTTGGCACGAGGGTGGATTTGTCAGATCCTTTTTTCCTGACTTTTTATCCTTTCAGGGGTGAGACCCTGTTTCGCTTGTGGCTTTTTTTATCCCTGGCAGTGGTAACGTACCTTGCAGGCTACACCCTTATTTACCCAGTGACTATTTCCCAACAGGAGTGTGTGGTCTTGTGACCATGAGGCTCAATTATTGTAGTTCCCTCCTGGCAGGACTCACTGTGGAGCTTTCTCCTCTGCAGTTCGTAGTGAATACTAAAGCAGGTTTGCTCCTTGAACTGAGCAACTGTCCTTCTTGCCTACCCCGCGTTCTCTAAATTGCAAGCTTGGAAAATGGTAGAGATGGGCTGTGTGCTGCTTATATTGATTTTTAAGGTTTTTAACTTTATAGTCTCCAGTATGGATGTGATTTTGTCCTTGAAATGGGATTATATGTTTCGTCCTTCTCCAGAAAGTGTCATTGTCGGGCCCAAGGTCTGTTGCTAAGACTGAATTTTTCGCCATTAACCACTAATGCGGGTGAGCCCATTTTGTGATTAAAACACAGAGATAGATAAGACGTGCCAGGTTTTTCTGTAATGTGAAGTAGGCAAGGTCAATCCTGAACACTCCCCTAACCTGGAAAATGCTGAGGAACTTGGTGGACACCTATTCCTGAGACCTGGGAAAAGGGTAAGTGCTAAGTAGTACTGCCAAGATCATCATTGGCAGAGCTCCTGTTTGTAGAAGACACAGACAACCTTTTGTGCTGCTTCTCGGTATTTTTGGCTGATTTGGCTTTTGATTTCCTTGGCAGGACCAACCTGCTGCACAGACTTGACCCACTGTTTTTCAAAACGCATTTATGCAGTGAGGGGATGTTGGTTGCCAGAGGCTGAACTTTTTTAGTCTTTGATGTATTTTGGATGTGGCAGCCCTAGTGCGAATGAGGGGAGAAACAGAGACAGTAAGGACTGCATGGTTACAGGCAGATGCTTTTTTTGTTCAAGGCCTGGTTGGACGGGGCCTTGAGCAACCTGGTCTAGTGGGAGGTGTCCCTGCCATGGCAGGGGGTTGGAACTAGATGATCTTTAAGGTCACTTCCCACCCAAACCATTCTATGATTCCTTGTTTGAGGCCCTCTTCCCCGCCCTCACCCACAGTACATACACACCGTGCACTGTTGGTACAGGAAATCTGGGCATCTCGGGAGTGCCAGGTTCTGTGCACCCACGGGTGGACACAATTGCACATATACAGTAATCCTGAGGGGTCAGGAACACGTCAAGTTGACAGAACATGCACGGCCTGGGGAGCCTTGGGTCAACAGAGGCTATGGACAGAGTAGACCTGACCTGCTGGGTGGTGTTGGGCTTGCTAAGGGTGTGTGAAGTCCTGTCATGTGGCGCCTTTATCGCGGCGTGTGGCCCTCCCTGATAATGGAACGAGAAGATGCAGTTTATCAACCTCTTCCAGACTATGCTCAAACCCCAATTCCGCTCCTAATCTTAATGTTCTCTCCCTCCTTATCCCACAGATCTCTGCAGACAGATGGTTTTAGCCAGCACTTCTCGTGTTAACCTGGAGGTACTTTCTAAGATGCAGTTTATCAGTATCTGCTGGCCTGAGCCCCAACCCTAAACCCAGTTCCCGTGTTACCCTTTATTCTAGGCCAGCACCCTCTTCTAATTCCAGATGTAAATAAAGCCACATAACCCTTTGATAGCAGGCTTTATTCAGTGCTGGTATTTGCTGGGCTGAGCCGCCATCCTAGCCCTGTCATTCCTTCCAGCTTTGGACATCATCATGCTACCTTCACTCTTCTTGAGAGCAGAAGTGTTGTCTATAGTATCTGGAAGTCGTGACACTAACCGTTGTCACTGCCTCTGCCACCTTTTTTCTGCAGGTCTTGTAGAAGGTACGCAAGGAGGCAGTGGTCTTCCTGAACCAATATCTTGCTCTCATGTTCACCTTTCATCCCCAAAGTTAACTTTCACAGGCACCTTACCTGTAGCCCAGCTACACCTTCTTGTCTTGGACGCAAATACAGGTGGATGGGCCCTGGTGCTCAGTGGCCTCCAGACTCAGGCCTTACCTAAATAATCACTTTCAGGTAGTGCACTGATAACGTTCATTAATTCTGACCAAAAATTGATTGTTGTGCAACTGCTGCTTCACAAAGATGAATTAGTGACCCAGGTCCCATAGTAAACAAAACTTGTACTTAGGAAATCTCTTTGCTGACCTTTTAATTTGTATGAAAACTCTTTCCAGAGCAGTATGTGCAGTGTTGTGTTATCTCACTATAACAAATGTAAACAAGATTATGGTTTGCAATATTTTTATTGATAGAAACTCAGGTTTGTGATTTGCTTGTAAGCAAAGAGGAAGGATAAATCATATTTCTGTCCAAAACCCCCATATTCAGGCATCTTGATTGTTCTTTAATAACTGGGATATTCTCTAAAATGAGAAATTTATCCCTGGCATGGTCTCTAAAATGAGAAACTTGTGTTTTGAGTACTCTGATGGTAGTATAGGTCAACTGTCTTGTCATTTCCCTTCAGTTGTCACAGTGCTTGAGCTTGATTTGCTGACTTGACCAAAAATTAATCATCTTCTACCTATGGAGCTTCAGTTGTCCACACAGACCTGGTGTCTGTCCTTTTGTAACATCAAGGAACCTCTTCTTCCAACTGTTTGGGTCCCTGAAAGTGGAACGATCTAATTTTGATACCTCTTAAGTTCTGAGGGGGTAAGTTCTCCTTTGGCTATTCCTTTCTGCAGTCTAACTCTGTGGGGACTCTAAGCTAGAAAGAAACCCAAAGATCTCCCAAAATGATTTTGTGAACACCTCCCCGTATCATACTGCTATGACAGAGCCCCTCCCAGGTGGATGCCCCTCAGGAGTTTGGATCTCTAAAGGTGGACCTTCATGATGTTGGTCTGAATAGGTGAATGACTTGTGTTGGCGCGTTCCCTGGCCACCCTCTATCTTTATGCTGTATTGAGAGAAGTGGGACCTCTGAGTTCAGCAGCAAAGTCCAGTGCTCATCTCCTGTGCTTGGGGGGCTTAAAAATATCTCCTCTGGGGCTCTTACCCTCCCAAAGCATACTGAGAGGACACATTTTTGTATCAACTACCCCGTGTCTTCAGAAAGTGTGGAGGTCCCAGAAAACGGTTGCTAAGACTGGATTATCAAAGGAATACATAGACCTTGACTGAACAGGACCCATCCACAGGCATTTTCTTATTCCTTCATCATTCCGTGAGCTAACTTGGAGCCGTCTTAGAAATACACTAACCCTGCTATTATTCTCAAGTCCAAGCAAGCCTTGTACGTCGTGGTTCTTCATTCAAACCATAGTGTCTTTCTTCTGTCTGTGCTGTCACCTTGGCTGGGATCCGTGTCACCTACCTTTAGTCAAAGCATCCTGAAAGGTTTGGGGGTTTTTTTCAGTTGGTTTTGGTGTTTTAACTCCACCAGTTCCTTCATCTGTTTTGCTGCCAGACCCCTCAACCGTTTGTGCAGGACTGGTGGAGTGAACTGTGTTGCATCATGAAAGGAGTTGGTGGTTGAAGCTCTGGTACTGTGCAGGCCCAGGGAGCTGAGCTGAGGACAGGCTCTGCGAGATAAAGTAGAAGTGTCTCTCTGCACGCTTAAGTCTTTGTAATCTAGCAGTATCTCCATGTTTTAAAGTAAAATTATTGAACGACAATAACAGGGTTTTGATATGAAGGGCTTTTTAGAAACAGCTGCGGAGCAAGTGGATTTACGGCAACTGAGAGCTCTGCAAGTGGAAGATAAGTAGAAGCGGAAGTAATTTTGTACTGTTCACAACATTTGTTGTGAGAGGTTTTGCTTAAAACTTCATTATAACAAAGGCATGTGCAAGGAAGTTGTCCCTCATGACTTTGATCTTACCATTAAAAAAACCAGGGTGTCTTTTTCCCCCTTGCTTTAACTACTCTCATACAGAGCAGCGGAAACATCCCTTCCATCAGTGTGGGCTTCGATGCATTGCAGCATCATATTCCAGGCCTGGAGACAAAACCAAATCACGTTCTCTGTGGTGATTTTTATCTTCCCATTACGGCTCACAGTAATGCATCTACACCGGTTAAAAACCTTTGTACCCATTGTTCACATAATTATACTGGTATAACCTGTCTAAGGTCTAAAATGGTCTCAGGAATCCAAGGAGTTGTCCAACAGAAACAGGAAACACTGATTGAGTGTTCAGATTGTTTTTATGTATGGGGAGGTTAGAATACACCTGAAATTTGCGTGTGGGCTGTGTGCATCTAAAAGGCAAGCAGGACATGGACTTTTTCCCCCATCTGTTCTATGCTGCAATTATTATAAATATTTTATCTATGAGTAAAAATAAAGCTCCAGTTTTTAGTGGAGGTGGAAGGATTCTTTGGTGGTTCTGGTGTCCCTTAGTGCATAAAATGCAGGATTTGTTGTGACACGGCGCCTGTTTTCCCTTTAAAAATACAAATGTCTAAAACGTGCAAAACAATGTTAGAAATAACACATCTGAAATACGAGGTTTAATCTGGAGTATCAAAGAACCAGTGTTAGCCTATGCTGCTTAAAATAGACTCTGGAGACTCAGGTAGATCAATGACTGTTTACTTTCACAAGGTACGTTTTGTTTGATCAGATTAATTTGAAATTCTAAGTAATGACTGGAAATCAGGGTAATGGTCAATTAACACCGTAGTGCTGTGGTGACCCAGAATAAAACCAAACAAGAGCAGAGCTGCTGTTCCAAGAGTGACCCATATCTTCTCTGCCTGGATTAACTCCAGCTCTCAGCTGAGCGATGCCAACTGACCTGTTGAAGGCTGAAGGCATCTACCTGAGCATTTCTCTCTTGAACTCACAACCACCTCCCCTCTCCAGGTGTTACAACTGAGAAGTGCACAGAAGGCCACGATGGATTTTTCAGCTTTACTGTACAGCCTGGTAAAGGGAGTAGAGCTGCTTAAAACAATTAGCCAGGACAGCAGCTTGTCTTACGTTAGGGTTTGGCAAAGGTTTGTCTTCTCAGAGCCTAGTTTCCACCCATGGAGACTGCAGTCGGGGATGTTCGTGGTGTTGCAGTTGACTTCTTAGCTCTCTGTTGCTCCAAAAATGTAGCCCATTTTTATATAGATTCAAATGACATCTACTATCATGTCTGTAAGGCACAAGCATTCTTTGATTTCCATGGGGTGCCAACATCCCACAGGGAATATCCCATGGACCTTGTCAGTACTGCTTGTATTATTTACATCAGGTGTGAGATACACAGTTTAGTAGGCAGGTAGCATAACTGTGACATGCAAAACTGCTGCACAGTTCTCTCTCATATGGCCCAGGCTGCCCAGAGGGGTTGTAGAGTCTCCATCTCTGGAGACATTCAAAACCCACCTGTACACAATCCCGGGCAGCCGCCTCTAGGTGAACCTGTTCTGGTGGGAGGGTTGGACAAGATGATCTCCAGAGCTTCCTTCTAACCCCTGTCGTTGTGTGATAGACCGTTACATGTTGAAGGTTCCCAGTAGATGCCCATACTCAAAACAGTAGATTAAGTTGTTTCTGCAGTTTTAAAATTGTGAGTATAACAGCTCTTGTTTGAAACAGGCTGGAGAGGTGCTCCTGTAGCTGTAATGCTCTACAGGCATCAGAGAAGCAGGATTTACAGGGTGGGGGAGAACTTCTGGGCCAAAATCTGTTCCCCCTTCCAGGCTGAAATGAAAAGTCCAATGGCAGAGTCTCCCAAGTGCTTCTCCGCTATCAGTTTTGGAGCCTCTAACTTCTGTGAGGTGTTAGAGCCTCACAACCCACCACCCTATTCAGGAGTGGGGTCAAGAGGAAAAGCAGCTGTGAAAGCTTTGCCTTTTCTAGTTCTTGCCAGGACACAGATGATTCAATTTGAGGATGCTCAGAAGTTTTTTCTTGCCGCGAGCAGTTGTGTAAAAAAAACTGTAAGGATTTCAGTTGTCAGTATTGCTGGTTCAGTGTCACTTGGAGGATTATATAACTGCAGTGCCAAAGAAAATGGAAACAGCGTAGATGCTACAAAATTACTGAATTCCTCATAGAGGCATATTGTGCTGTAAGAGCAACATGGGAAAAGTAAAGAAACGGAGCAAGGGCCCTTTAATTAAGCCACTGTGATCTTCTTGCTTTTGAATTATTCAAGAGGGAGCCTTGGGCTCGAGGCAAAGTTTCTTTTGGTGCATTTATTTCAGTGCCGGTAACAGTATTAAAAGAAATGAAATATTTGGAGGAAAGTTGCTTGAATAGACTTGAAAGTACCACTAATTTTCCAAAATAATAATCTTTCTATTTTAGCTACGTCATTTTTTTTAATATGCTCTTGATTACCGTGTTTTCATGATTCTGTTTTGTAATCCCTTTTGCTTAGTGCAGTCCCAGGCTGTTTTAGAAAAATACTTAAATGAGATAAGGCCATTAGATAGAAAGAAATAAACAGTATCTATTAGATTGTGCTGTCCCCTGAAGATCTGAATCTAAAAGTCAGAATATTGTATTTTTCCCAAAGACTGGTGTGAGGACAGGGAATGTTTTGCATTTCTCAGTAAAAGCATTTTTACAGTAGGTTTCTATTTAGAACATGTAGTTGCGGCATCCTTAAATAGTGTTGTAACCGAAGCAGTCTTAAGGTGCAGCTTTCAAAAGGTTGTTGTCCTTGGGATGCATGACCCTGGGAGTATTTTCATAGAGTTATAGAATGGTTTGGGTCAGAAGGAACCTTTAAAGCTCATCCAGTCCAATCCCCCTGCAGGGAGCAGGGACATCTGCAACTAGAGCAGGTTTCTCAGAGCCCCGGCCAACCTCACCTGCAATGGTGCCAGGGATGGGGCATTGACCACCTCTCTGGGCAACCTGGGCCAGGCTCTCACCACCCCCATGGTAACAAACTTCTTCCTTCTCTCTAGTGTAAATCTCCTCTTTTAGTTTAAAACCATCACCCCTTGTCCTGTTGCAACAGGCCCTGCTAAAAAGATTGTCCCCGTCTTTCTTCTAGGCCCCATTTAAATACTGAAAGGCCTCAAGAAGGTCTCCCAATTCTAAGTGATTGATTTGTAAAGATTAATAACACAGTGGGAAAAGCAGTATTCTTCTGGGTGGTGGCCTCGGTGTACTTCTCAGGTACTTTTAGCTTTGCCTTACTGCATGGCTTGGGCCATGCCATCCCAAAGCTTGTGTGTCTGTGCAGATGAGTCTTGTATGCATAGTTGTGGAGAATTATTTGAACGTTTCAATCTAGCAGCCTTCCTAGTAACTCACACCAACTTGTGCAAGAGAGGAACTCCTTGGTAAGTTTGGCAGAGCATGTGCAGAAAGGAAGGCATAGACCAGCCTGGATGCTGTAGGAAGACAGCAGGCACAGGAATTCAGGGATTTTGTGTGGGACGGTGAAGCGAGCTGGCAGAGCTGAGTAGCAACCATGGCTACCCGTCATTTGGAGACCTAAACCAACTCGTATAAAGAAGATTTAGCTGAGGGATCATCAAGGACAAGGAGCTAAGGGAGCGTGCTAAAGGAAGCCGGCTGCATGCAGAGGCAACGCTTCACACGCTGCTTTGAGCTTGCTTTGTGTGAAAGCTGTAAAAAAGGCACCAGGAAGACATTTTTGGAAGCTCAGTGGGATGGAAAACAGAGGAGGTTTTTTCCCTTTGCCTTGAAGAGATAACACACCCCTTTGTTTTATTGTTATTTATGTGTTTGCATCTCTGAGGAAGAGGCTATAAACTTGGTTTTAAACACTAGAAAAACAAGGCATTTGTTTTGTTGTTATTGAGTTTGTGATGGCAGGGAAGAACAAGATACTTTGGGTGATTGAAGCCAAAAGAGAGGCCTCTGGTTTTTTGCCTGGAGTTGGGACGAGAAGGTCCTAATGGGCAATTTTATTTGTTTTTCCTTTTCATCATGCCAAGGTTTCTTGATGTGAGCACTAAGACCAACACTTGCTTTAGATGAGTAAATTCTCTTGAAGCCCAATCCCTTTATGAACTGGCATCTTCTAATCAGTTCATGTCCATCAGTCCACTCTGTTGTGCTGTGTGTAACAAGCCCCCATAGAGGTATTTTATTTACCATAGAGGTATATTATTACACAGGTAGATGTAAAATATCACTGTTCTCAATCCACTTTTTAAAAAGGGAAGATTATAAGATGATGTTTGAAAACATAATGGCTTTGGGGGAAGAAAATGAGCTATATAATATACTATAGAGCTATATACACCAGAGCTGCTGGGGGGATGGATGGGCTGAGCATCCTCCGGAGCTACCAGCTTCCACCTACTGACCATGGGCCACTACAGTGACCATCCCAAACTCAGACTGTAGCTGTAACTCAATGATGGCCACGCTCTGGGGAGAGATCCTGCGTGATTTATTAAGTCTTTTCATGTCTGGACAGCAGAATCGTGTCACAGTAGAAATATTTTTAATGGCTCAGAGGTAAAAAAAATATATACAAAATATGTTTTCCAGACAAAACGCATGTTTGGAAGTAGAAATATTAGGTAGGTTAATTCTACCCTTGTGCTTACATTTAATTTCTTATAAGCCTGTGCAGAAAGTGAAGGGCTTCCTGTACCTCAGCTTGATCAAGAAAGCTGGAGACAGTTTGTGTAAATCCCTTTACTGTAATTTTAAAGCAGCTTTGAACGTGACAAGTGTTTAAGTGAATTATGTTGACAGACAGGTTTCATTAATTAAAGTGATGTCATTTGGTGTCTTAAACAGTTGTCCTGGTTCTTCATTCTGGGCAGTGTAATTGGAGGTCACCACGTGGTCTGCTTCACTTTGAAAGTAACCACTGTGCTCGTTTTAAAAGGGTGATGATGTCAGTCCTTTTCGCGTTTGAATGCCTTAGTGAGCAAAGGAGGGGCCTTCGTTGCAATTTCTTGTCCTGAAAATGGTGCTTACTCCATTCACAGCCACGGCACTTTGCCGGGGACTTTCCGGTGAAGAGTTTGGCAGCCAGAGGCACTTGGCTTCATGGTGTCACCTTAAGCAGAAGTGCTAAATCTGTCCTTACAGAAAACCATTTTAAAAATATGTGGCTGAAGCAGGAGAGGGAGAGAGGGGACATGCCCGCTTTTTCCAGGTGCTCTCCTGGTGGGCAGGGGATGCATGGAACCCATCTGCCCTTGGTCTGGCTCTGTGGTCAAGCAAGCAGGTAAAACAGGACAGGTGTCTCTCTTGCCTCCAGGACACTTTCTGCTGTAAAGATGAAACTCAAGAGGTTTGTAACCTCCCACCAGGTATTGGTACTGCCTGGGTGCGTGGCAGCTAATTGCTGCCGGGTGAGATAACGGGCGAGTTAGCTCTGCCACCCCCCCGACTAACCTCTGTTGTCTTACATGCCTACCACAATAAAATGATTAATAATTTTCTTTACCGCTCTGACAGATAAAGATAACTTGTCTTTGAGGTTAATTTGGCAGCTGTCTAGGCCTTTTAATGAGGATGCTGCAAGCGGAGTGGTTTCTTGGCGGCTCCTGGCTGGTGTCGTGCAGAGTTTGAGGGAACTGAAGTTGTCTTTCTTATGGGACCCTGATGTGTCACAAAATCCCAGCATAGCAGGGGTTGGAAGGGACTTCTGGAGATCACCTTGCCCAACCCCCCTGCTAAAGCAGAGTCACCCAGAGCAGGTTACCCAGGATCACGTCCAGGTGGGTTTGGAATCTCTTCAGAGAAGGAAACTCCACAACCTCTCTGGGCAGCCTGGGCTTCATCACCTTCAGAGGAAATAAGCTTTTCCTCCTGTTCAGATGGAACCTCCTGTGTTTCAGTTTGTGCCCATTGCCTCTTGTCCTGTCTCTGGGCACCACTGGCAAGATTCTGGCCCCATCTTCTGACTCCCATCCTTTAGATATTGATCAGCACTGATCAGATCCCCTTCTGGTTTTCTCTTCTGCAGGCTCACCAGCCCCAGGGCTCTCAGCCTTTCCTTTGCACAGAGGTGCTCCAGTTCCCTCAGTATCTTCATGGCCTCCGCTGGACTCTCTCCAGTAGTTCCTTGTCTCTCTTGAGCCGGAGAGCCCAGAACTGGACACAAGACTCCAGAGGTGGCCTCACTAGGGCAGGGTAGAGGGGGAAGAGAACCTCTCTCGACCTGCTGGCCACGCTCATCTTAATGCACCTCAAGATACTATTGGCCTTCTTGGCCCAAGGACACATTGATGGCTCTTGGTTATCCACCAGGTCTCCCACGTCCTTCTCTGCAGAGCTGCTTTCCAGCAGATCAGCCCCTAACCTGTACTAGTGCAGGAAGTTATTTGTCTGCAGGTGCAAGTTGCCCTAGTTGAACTTCGTAGGTTCCCCTCTGCCCAACTCTCCAGAGAATATTGGCAAAAAGTCCTTTAGAAACACTTAGTTTGGAGCTTCTTGACAAGAGAGTGATGTTTTTGGCTATCTTTGCTTGCAGAACAAGCTATAAGCTTTAACACTCATCGGTTTTATCAGAATCTTTATAGATGTGACGGTACGTCCTAAAATCAGTTCAGAGCTGTCAACAAACTGCAGCTGAGGCACTTTGCCAGTGTCTTAATTTCTCCCTTTATCCATCACTATCAAGTTCTTCTATATGAAGCTGATGTTAAACCGGCTTTCATCTTGCTGAGGTAGCAATGTTTGAAATAGATTTATGTATTTGCATTTCTAGTTACCGTACTTTGCTCCTGAGTCTTGTTTATTTTAAAAATAACTGCCCTGAGTTTCGGCATTTAAAAGTGGCTTTATCACAGTAACTCCAAGAGTTACCCAAGAGTAACAAGTGGTCTTTGACTACACACAGGAGAGTGCTCTACTGCGATCACCTCTTTGATAACCTTATTCTCCATGGACTGAGGTCACTACAGTATTAATTACCTTCCAGATATTTAATTCCTTTTATATTTCTGCTTTGGAAGGCATTAGGAAACATATCACGAAAAAGCATCTCTTTCAACGGCCGTGTAGTAGATGCCTCTGCAAGTACCAGGGGTTTGAAAGATAGCTTTGAAGTTGAAGAACTGAGCTGGGAGTTCCTGTCTGACTTGCAGAGAGATATCTTTTCATGATATGTAGCTGAGAACAGGTAAATAATTATCTACGGTGCAGGTCGTTAGGGTACTTGGCACGAAATAGTTTAATTATTTTGAGAGCTGTGTTTGAAAACAAAGCACTCGTGCGGCATTGACTGGAGAGCTAGGGAAATTATTTGCCTCCTTCCATTTGTTCTTCTTCCCTTCAGGTAACAAGATTTTGATGAAGCAGCAGCTGGTAGCTGGGTTGTGGCATCTGTTTTTTTAGTGTTGTTTTTTTGTTGTTTTTTGCTTTAACTATTCCCTGTCAAGGACACATCTCTCTTACTGCAGAACGTGCTTGTTCCTACAAGGCTCCTTTTTAGATAAGAATGGCAAGGCTTATCTGATGTAGTTGAAATAACCTGAAGTGCAAAATTATTTTATGTTAATTAAAAGCAAGGTAGTAAGACTTGGGAAGACTCCTCAAATACTTTATCTATTTCTTTTCCACTGCCTTTTTTGGGTTTTTTTTTTGGAATGTGCAAAGAAATGAGTTTCAAAAAGAATGCTCAGCATTTTAAACTGCAGGTAGGTCTTTTTGAAAAGAATACAAACTTTGTTTCTGCACTCAGAGAGTGGCCGAGGTGTGCGGCTTTGCCTTCTTCTGCAAGTGGCATGTTTTGACATAAGGTAGAAAGGACAGCCAAACCACAGGAAAGCAGAAGAAATTCTGGATTTAGTTTATTAGCAAGGGAGGATCTCTTTTGCTCTGTGTCTTTGGGTTCTCATCTTGTATTGATGTCTGTGTCATTCATCCTTTTTAGAGGCAAGCACTCATTCCTATCCCCTCCAACGAGCCATGATGTTAAAATAGAACTGATGTATTTTAAGACTGGAGCAAGAGGTCAGCCTTTAGATTGTACTAAAATATTCACAATCTCCTAATTAGAAATAATGACGGTTATATTTCATATGTATTCCTATGAGTTCAAGACCTAAGGTTTCAGGAAAACCACCAATAGCTACAAGATGCATAATAATAATAATTCACTATAGCTGTCCATTCTGAATTTTCATTTGGAGACTTAAATATTATTAGCAGATAGGAGTGGACCAACACCAGTGGACCCACAAAGCAGGGCATGATGGAAAAATATACTGCAGCATCCTACATGGTTTGTCAGGTATGGCTTTGATCCAGAATTGGAAAAGATTCCTCACCCAATCAGTGGGCTTTGCGTTGGCCTCGGATCTCCATCGGCAAAATCGAATTGATAACTTCTAGTGTCACAGGGGTGAGGAACACATGCAGCATGGACTGTGAGGCAAGGACCTGTGCTGGAACCCCTGCAACACAACTCCAGCCCCTGTGGTGTAGGCTCAGGGCAGTTTGGGATATATGAAGTGGTCCTGAGTGCTTGACCGAATGGTGGTTTTACTCCTGGTGCTGCTGTTGACAAGAAATGTGTGTGGAGGCAAAGGAAAGCAGCGATGTTGCCTTTCCCTCAGGTCTCTGAGGAGCCAGGGCAGTAGAAACACCATCTGCACACCCTACGGGTGGCCAATCCCACCTCTACACAGGGCGTATGTCAAAGCCATCAACTCCAGATAATTCAATTTCTAGTCATAACCATATGGGAGAGAATTTCCAGGAATGGTGTGTACGTAGAGGAAGAGGACAAAAAAGGGCAGCACCAGTAGAAACAGGGAAGTGAGGAGAAAATAGCACCTCTGGAGCTCTCATTTATTGGATAACTGTTCTGCTTGAATAAGGAAGGGTATATTTGGATCAAAACTACAGTATTTTATTTTTAATCATGTAATAAATTGTGGGTTAAGTCATGTTCATACCTATCTTAGAGTGGTGTATGTTTTAAGTACTAATATTTATGGAACTGATAAGCTCGATAAGACAATTGTGATGTGGATTCAATGAGTATACATTAGAATATTAAGCATACTTACCTATGAGAAGAAGAGGAAGAATTTTTCTGTAGGCCTTTTTCATGCAATCACAGTTTCAAGACCTGATTTCCCTGACAAAGGTACTACAAATAAGGACCATAGCACAGAAGAAGGAACAGAATAAGTTTCCATGCACTGAGATCTAAGGAACACAAAATGAGATGGGTTAGAAATTGCTGGATTTATTCATTGGGAGCGGAGTTTAAAAGCTTGTTATACTTAGTAATGCAGTTTGTTTGGTTATGCAGCTGGAAATCTGGTTTTTTGGATAGGAATAAAAAGTCAGGCTTCAGGACAGAAGACGAAAGCAAATTATTATTATGCCTACTGAGAGATGTTTCAGTGCTTTACATTAAAACAAACAAGCTTCCCACACACACACTTTTAAAGCTTTATATGCAAACTGCTGCCAAGGAAAGTGCATGTTTTTATTTCAGTCGATATGTTTTAATTGGATTTTAAGTGGCTCATGAATAAAACTGCCTTACATTAATAGATTGTCTCCCATTTAGTACGTTTGCAGATGTCTGAACTGTGTAGTGATGAGACTGATGGGCAGTACTGAAAAACGGATACAGAAATAATCTCTCTTCTGCGTTATTCTCCCCTTCCTTTTTGATGCGTGTCAGCTCTGCTTCCCGATTTGAGGGTCATTCCCCACCATTTTCTGTTGCCTTTTGATAAAATCATTTTCTCTTTTATTCTGTTTGAAAATTTCACTCTTTTCTACTGGTTTTCCAGAGTTTCTGGGTTTTTTTCAAGCAGTACCCTGAGTATAATGGCAGCTTTATGTGCTTGTGCGGAGGCTTGGGGAGAAGGGAAGAGAGAAGGGCATCGATCCTGCTCTCATTCTCTGCTGCGTATGCCGAGCATCCTTGTACAAAACCCCCTCTCCTCTAGTTTCTGCTGGATAGAAGTAATAGTTCCAGTATGAAGACACCCTCCAGCCCTGTGGAGGGTGTGAGAAGTGTAGAAGACAGCCTTACAAACTGGCATTACAGGGGTGCGACTCTTTGCTATCAGTTGTTTGGGTCTAAATTATTTAATAATGTAAAGGGTGGTTCCACAGCTTAATGGGCTGTTAGCTACAACTACAGGTAGCCCTGTGAATATATGCAGCCACTCCTCTTCTCCTTTAATTATCCAGTTTTATCATGTTTCCCCATCTACGCCTCTACTCTGCTTCTGAAGTTAATTTTCTTACCCGGATGCTTCCTTCCTGTCCTTCACGCTGCTGCGCGAGCGGTACCAGTCAGAGCTGCCGAAGGCACACGGAGTTGTTGCCTTGTGAAGCAGGGAGCTTTAGAAAACGGTTGCTGCTCACAGGCTAATTACTGGTTTTGCTAAACATTGCAGGGGTTGGCATGTCACGTAAAAGAATGGGAAAAATATCAATTGTCGGATTTTGCCCTGGCTCGTGAATAATCCCATTGATGCTCCACTGAATAGTCAAAGAGCAAGAGCTAGCAAATTCAGATTACTGCAGATTTCTATTATTAATTCCTCTGTTATTCTGCTAAGAAACAACGGGGCACAGTTCCTCTGAAACTAAGAGAGAATGCAGAATTGGTTTTCACTTAATTGGCTCTTTTGAAACAAGCCTCTTTGAGAAGCAGGATGTTGTTGGTCTGCTGTGTAAAGACAGTGTAACAATACACCTAACATGTATTCCAGAAACAGCTCTATGTGCGGGGTGTATTTGAGGGTAAAAATAGCTTAACAGCTTTCAAGAAGAAATGAATTTATGTGAACGCAGCTTTGTCAAGTCTGCGCTAGCATGTAAAATTAGTCAGTCATTGCAAAATGAATGTTAAAATGTCCAGTGGAAATTTCATGGTCTCATGAAAGCAGAGGCTGACCTTCATCGGAAGTCTGTTTCCACGGTCAAGGTCTTCATTCTGTACTTAGAAGGCTAATAAAGAGTAAGAGCAGGGTTCGCTGAGCGTGGAAAATACGGGATTGGGTTTAAAAATTGAACTGTAGTCAGTAACATGCTATAGTTTACTTTCCATTCCTTAACACCCTTGTAAGTTTTAAATGCTTCCAGAAGTGTTTCTAATTGTGTTAAGTATTTGTAAGACTTGCTTCCCTAAAGATAGTATCATATAAATGTAACAGAATGCAAATTGTCATCACCTTCAATTATTTCTGTCATTGGACAAAGCTCAGGTTTATCAGTGAGACAGTTCAGTGAGGTGTTAGTCTTGCAGTTGCTGTCTGCTGAAATTTGATCAAGATTCTCATCACTGCCTAAATTCAGTCTAATAGTGTGGAAGAGTAATTAAGACTCTTCAAATAGCTGTGAAATTGAAGATTTTAAGAAAGAAAATCAATCGGAGTGCTCAGCACCTCGAGGCAATCAGTGCCTGGAAGAAACGACGTCAGGAGAGATATTCTATTTAGAAGAAAATAGTGGAGGAGAGGCCTTCACTGTGCACCGGTTTCATCCTGAGCATTGCTGGATTCGTAGAATCACAGAATGGTTTGGGTTGGAAGGGACCTCAAAGATCATCTAGTTCCCAACCCCCTGCCAGGGACACGTCCCGCTAGCTAACGACGGTTTATGAGACAGCACCGCGGCATTTCCCAAACGCAGTCTAACCCGACGTGTTCAACTTCGCTTCCACACTGACTTCAGTTTTGCAGTTTTCTTCTTTTTACAATCCTGAAAGATGGAACCAACCAAGGCCACTCTTTCGTCAAGTTGTGCCTGTTGTTGCTACCTGTAATAGCTTTGCTGCTGCATTTGGGTTTGCCTGTTAGAAAGGAAAATCAGTAAAGAGAGAATGTATTTGTTAAGCCATTTTATGGGGAAGATCTCGTCCTTTTGTCTTATTGTAGTCTTACCTTGCTAGAATTCCCCTAAAGTCCTTTATCAGAGAGATCAGCTACTCCTTGGCTCACTGCAGTTCCAAGTGGTGGAGCCAGGGGCAAATCTCTGCCTGAAAAGTTTCAGAGAGGAGCTGTGAACTGGGAGGGAGCAGGCGAGCTGGCTCCAGGTGTTGTGGAAGCCACCTCAGAACTTGCACCGTGCCCAGCTCCCAGATACTATGCACAGGGGTGGTCCTAGCAGGTGGAAACCTCTTACAGACTCGTGTCAGAACACTTCTTACTGCTCCGAACAGTCCATCCCTTAATATTATTCTGATAATAAACCAAAGCAAAATGCTCAGTTGAGTTTTACAAATACACAGGGATTCTCTTGGTAAGATGTTGTGGTACGGCAGGTGGCTCCCTGAAGTTCATATTCATAGGAATAAAAGGTTATATATTTAAAAAGAAAAAAAGCGTGATCACAAGGTCTACTTGATCTGCACAGAGATAAAATCTTTCAGATTCCCCTTGACTTGGGAAGGCTGAGTCTTATTTTTTGAGCCTGCTGCAGTACCATACTGCAAAGGCTGAAGCAGATACCTACTACAGCTGCATGACCAGTGATCTGTTAAAGTAATTTCTTCTTGTTGCTTAAGAGTCCTAGAATCATAGAATGGTTTGGTTTGGAAGGGATCTTTACACTATGATCTTTAGATCCTATTGTTCCAACCCCTCTGCCATGGGCAGGGACACCTCCCACTAGACCACGTTGCTCAAGGCCCCATCCAACCTGGTTTTGAACACCTCCAGTGATGGAGCATCCACAACTTCCCTGGGCAATCTGCTCCAGTGTCTCACCAGCCTCATATTGAAGAACTTCTTCCTTACATCTAATCTAAATTGACCTTCTTCCTGTTTGAAGCCATTACACCTCATCCTACCACTATAAGCCCTTGTAAAATGCCATTTCCCAGCTTTCTTGTAGGCCATAAAAAGAAAGAAAGAAAAAGGTCCATCGTTTTGTCTGTGTTAATACTCCAAGGCTTTCACAAAACCTCACAAGCCCAGCATTTACAGGCTGGGAGTGGGTTTTGCATAATATCAGTAGCTTCTCTTGGTGGCCCACTGGAAAAAGAAATCCTTTTCTCCTCTGTGGTGCATTCATACAGGCCCTCTGCCCGAGATCATTGCAACTGGATACGCTTTTTGTGTTTTGAAACCTTAATTCTAGCAAGCCAGGTGTTTTGATGAAGCTTCCAGTATGTATCTCGCCAAAAAGGTTTTGCCAAACCTGCCTGAATTTTAGTGGGTGAGTTGTATTTTTTGTAATTTTATGGAGCCCTCGATGGAATATATTCAAACAGATGTGAGAAATGCTGTTTGGTCTCTTCAGATGATCTCAAAGGTCTCTTCCAAACAAAACAATTCTAAGATTCTCTGGTTAAATTGTGATTTCTGGTAGCACTGTTTTGGCTTGGTGCACTCTGTTTCCTGCTCAGTTGAGGATGAATTTGGATAGAGGAGCTGGCAAGGCTGCGGTATTTACATAATGCCTTTTCTTTTTCAGTGAACCCTGAATGTGGATGGAAACAGTCCCTAATCTTCTTAGTGATCTAAGCAAAGACTGAATGCTTTGGGTCAAGCTGGGGTTTGGGTAGGCTCAGTTAATAAAAATAATAATTTTTTAAAATTCCAGCTCTTCACAATGATCGCGAATGGAAATACTGACAGACCGAGCTGGTTAATGTTCTAGTTGTTGTCAATATTTTTGCTGTTTCACCAGTTTACAAAGACCACATCATTTGCTTTCAATAATTTGTTTCTCATGCGTTTGGGGACTGCTTGGAAACGGAGCAACCAGCCCTTGCATTAAGCTCCGAGCACTGTTCACCTTCGTTCCCCTGAGGATAGTTTCAAGTTGTATCGTGAGGGATGAAGAGGCAAGTGTCAGAATAAGCAACATCCAGAGGCTTCCTTTGCTCAGTGAGCTCTGAATGGCTGGAAAAGACCACAGACCTGATCTTAATCCTTCTTGCACCATGACCACTGTGACATGGGAGGAGGAGGAGTTCGTTAGGTGGCTATCCTTTCATATCTCGGTTATTAAAGCATTCAAGCTGTGATTTTCACGGTGTGTTACAGTAATATAGCTTTTCAAACACTGCTATCGTAAAATTAAACATTTGCTTTTTAATCATTTTTAAGTGGGTAAATATCCTGAACTCGGGCTAAAAGTGACATTTGGTACTTGGTTTGCCTTGCCTGCCTAGGTTCTGTAATATTTTTTCATGTAGAAGTTAGAGCTTGTCAGGTGCTCTGAACAACACACAAGAACAGTATATTCCAGTGAAGGGGGGGGAAATCAGTCTATCCTTTTTTGCATTTTCCTTTTTCTTCAGGTTTACCTTCCCCGATCCAAAATGTTATGTGAAGTCACTCGAGTTAATGTCACCACAAGGATTTTTCTATGTGGTGCATCTTCACACGATACGAGCTCACTCAGAGGTTGAATTTTAGAACGTGAAAGTTAGTGGGAGCTGCTGGTCCTCATTTAATATCTGCAGCCTAACGTCTACAAGCCCAATATTTAACTTTTAATGTGGTTGCTTTTATAACTAAGTTCAGCAGCAAACATTTAATATTTTTTTTGCTTTACTTCATCTTCAGTAATAGAATCAAGATTACATCCATCCCCTGCTTGAACCTGCCACTGCTACATTTCATTACCTTTCTAAATATTTGATGCAAATTTTTTTCTGATTAACATGCTTCTAAAGAAAGGAGAAAAAAATCTTAAAAACCTGTGTGCAAACTGTATAATAATTAAATTTTATTCTCGGGTATGAAGACTTGTACCATTTTATGACCTTTTTGAAATTGCCATTGTTATTTTTTTTTAATAGTTATTGTTATTTCTGGAAGTGGTGTATTTTAGAATGAAACTCTTTTTATCTGTACTATAATTAATAACCAGAAATAGCTCACTGAAAACATGGTAAGGCAGGTAGAGGACATGATTCATTATTGAGAGAAAAGAATACAAATGAACCATACTCAGAAATTGGTATTTTAAATGTTCTGGCTTTCATGAAGTCAAGAGAAATATTTAATAGCTTCTTTCTTTGTGGTGCGCGTTGTTGCTGTAGCACACATGAGAGGTGCATCTGCTGTGGGTTTTCTCCCTTTACCTGCAAAGGAGATGAGATGATTTGTTAAAAAGGAGAAAAGGAAAAAAAAAAAAACCAACCTAAAAGTAGGGGTTTTTTTTTCTGTCAACTATGCCCTTGTGATTATCCAGAAATAAATTTGAATAGTATAAGAAACTTTTGGCCATCCTCGTAAAGCAGTAGGAAGTTAGAAAGGGGAGAATCAAGGGCAGTTTTGTGGACATGTCTGCCTTATGTTCCTGATATATAAGAGAAGTGTGCAGAAAAGAAGGAAAATAGACAGACACAAATATATAAACTTTCCGTATATATATTAATTTTTACAACTAGAAGGAGATGTAATATGGGAACAGTAATCGGAACAGGATATTGCAGGGGTCCACATTGTGCTTGTTAAAATTAATCAAAGTTGGCCAAATCTGACCACTGAACTCTGTATTGTTATACTAATTGGAAGAAATAAAAGATAACAAGGGGCCTGTGACCTTAGCAAGCAGCTTGTCAGTGCGATTGAGCCCATCTAAATCTGGCTGTGACCAAGAGCCATCGTTCAGCCCTTCCTCCCCGGCAGCGCGTTCCCCTTCCTCCTTTCCGCCTGCGCTGCTACGTGTGTGTCCGTGCCCTGCAGAATAATTGTCTCCTGCTCCACTTCCCTCACGTTGTTAATTTTTATCCGGGTGAGTAACCCTTTGGGATTTAGGGCACGAGCTCTGGTGCCAGCGTAGGGACATCGGTGGGTGTGCAGAGCTGGAGGCCACGGGACCACACCTTCCAGTGGCAGGATGGATTTGGATCAAACTGAAAGCAATGTGAAAGAGCCGCCCGAGCTTTCCACGCGTCGTGCCCCGTGTAACCACAGAGTTCACTGCAATAACAGGAGTGATTTAGACAAAGATGCCACTAGGCTAATTAAGGGCTCATCTCCTACAAAGGCTTTTGTCTCAAGCTTTAGTTCTGGAGATCTCAATGTAGGCACCTACTGCCTCAGGATTCGGCTTGTTCTTGGTTTTAGCTCTATAGCTATAAATACAGCTATATATATAATAAATAGCTACTATAAAACCACAGTAACAAGGCAAATATTACTTAATCTTTAGTTAAGATTTCATTTTATTTTAGTATTTACATTTTCATGTCTATATTTTCACTTCATGTGTGTATATACATGTATTTTTTATATTTTCATTTTCTATGTTTTTATTCTAATATTTACGTATTTATTTTAATATTTACACCCATATGAGGTGTGATATGGGTGTTCTAGTTTCAGTATATGTGATATGGGTTTTGCCTGTGGGTTCTTTTTTATTCAAAACTGTTTAGGGAACAAATTATAGATGTTATTTTGTTCAGTCTATTTCCAGCCAAGATACACGAGACAAATACTTAGAGGCGATGGGTTTGACTTAGGGGAAAAGATATTACAACTATTAGTATCAGTGCTGAGCTATTCTACAATAGCAGAAGCTGGATGTTTGTGAAGCTGGATGTTGCTCATAGCATTCAGGTTCTCTGAAATCTAAAGGCTGGTTTCAGTGAAACTTCTCTTGTAGGAAGTGGGAGCTGCATGTTTTGCTCTAAAAGCAGTGCTGGACTGACTGCTTCACCATAGTTGGGAGTGATTATTAGTGGTTTGAGTAGGTTTCAGAGCTTCCCAGGTTGAGCATGTATGAAAACACCTTTCTGTTCCTTTACATCAGCCTTGCCTGTCTCTGGAAGTGTTCATGGATGTCTGAGGTGAAGCAATAAACCTGCTCTTCCGTGGCTCTTGCTGATTTTAAAAATCTTGGCATTGCATGAAATAAATTAGATCAGAGTTTCAGCTTGATAATTACACTTTTTTCCTTGCTTCGCCTTCCGTCCTTTCATAAATTGGGTGGGATATAGCCCTCTTCCACACTCATAGGAAGCTAAACAACACTGTTAAAGCTGCTTTGAATTAAATATGTTTTCCCCAAATTTGATACTGCAAGATTGCTTTTTTTCCCCTTCACAATTCCATCGTCGTTCTCTTTCTTTTTTTTTTTTTAATGAAAATGCAATGTCTTGGTTTTCAGACTTTTCCAGGACACGATCAACCAGTCCCCTTACCATCCATATAGAACTCTTCCCATAAAATAAATGCTAGCAGAAGGCTTCCAAAATACACCCCAATTTCTGCCTCAAATCAAATGTCTCGTGGGTTTTTGTGCCCTAACTATTTCGCCGCATTCCCTTTCACGTTGCCTCATGCTCTGTAGCATCGATGACAGCAGTGGGGCATGGTTTTGATATTGCTGTTTATTTTTCTCCCTAGCTGTGTGCTGCCCACCTGCCAACCCGATCGGAGGCACCGAACCACTATCAAGCAGTATGTCGGGCTCTCTTTGCTGAAACGATGGAGCTGTACACGTTCCTGGCCAAAATTAAAAGTGCAAAAGAGGTAAGCAGTCTGAGCAGGTTTTCTGCTTTTGAGCTCATTACCGTCTGAATTAGGCTTACAAAAATCACTGCTGTACCCAGCCAGTAGTGAATGTCAGGTGCTTGAGGAGACGATCTCTAGTGTTCAGGGAGAGTGGTTCTACAGCTGAGGTTTTTTTAGTTTGGGTTGTAACTATTTATAGATGTCTTATAGAAATTGTTATTAATTGCAACTGGTATATTTGGGAGTAAAAGAGAAGTTTTGCTTAGAGGGCTACACGTTGCATATGTGCATCCATTCGTGCATGCAATGCATTTGATTCGAAAAACTCCTCTGGGGTTTCAAGGATGTTGTGAAGCATCAGAGCTTTGCCTGTTGCTCCTCAGCTGCTTCTCTGAGCAACCTGGTCTAGTGGGAAGCGTCTCTGCCCTTGGCAAGGGGGTTGGAACTAGATGATCTTTTAAGATCCCCTGCAACCCAAACCTTTCTATGATCCTCAGGCCTTGTCTTTGGCAGAGAATAATCTGCGATTCTTCTTGCCTGTATTTTGTCCCCAGTGAGCAACTTCTCTTGTCTTTGATGTACAATGTTTTGTCTGTCACATTGGCTTCACAGCAGAGCCAACTTAAAAAAAGAAAACTTTGTCATGATGCTTCTGTTCCCTGCCTGTTTGGCCATTCCTCTTGACTGAAGGGCCATCCTCTGAACCACTGCAATTAAGTGGTCTGGCTGAAGAATACTTTAAGGGTGGGCGGATGGTTTTTAATGAAGATAGTTTCAGTGATCTGGCCTGCAGAATGGCTCCATAACCTATAGTATTAACCCAGTGCAGGTTTTGGTGGGTGAGGAGAAGGGCAGGAAGGGAAGCATGCTTCTTCAGGCTGGTTTCTTCACCAAAGAAAGCCTGATGAGGAGCAAGAGTTTCATAGTTTTTCTTCTTAATAAATCCCTAAAGGATTTTCTTTTCTTCTCTTTCCTAAGTCAAGATCTATAGTACCTTTGAAAAGCAAGATAAGATTTTACAGACTGATCTAAAATTTTGTGGCTGAAAGAGGCAGAGCTGTTCCACCCACACATACCCCCAGTGTTTTCCTTCTTCTGGTTCTGGGAAGCAAACACAGCAAATATCAAACAACAATAAAAAGGAGTCATTCCTTGTCAGGTTAATGAGCTGAATCAGCTCATTAAAAGGTCAGATGAGCTTCCGAGCAGCACAAGAGAGCTTTTATCCTCACACCAGTGGTGGAAGACACAAACCAGTCAGGGGCATAGGGAAGTAGTGCTGCCTTTCCTTCCCAGTTGAGTTGCATCCATCCAAGGGGGACAATCCTTCAGAGATGTTTTTCTGTTGCATGGGGTCAAGTTTCTCCTCCACTTTTCCTCCAGTCCTACTCAAACCCAAAGCGATGTTTAAACTGAAACAGTATCATACAAGGGAAATTTTGACGGTGTCAGCATGGCTGAAGAGCCACTTGGTTTCTGAAGTGCCACTTGGTTTCTGAAGTGCCTGTGTTACAGTTCATCTGAATCATAGAATCATAAAATGTTAGGGGTTGGAAGGGACCTCTGGAGATCATCAAGTCCAACCCCCCTGCCAAGCAGGACCAGAGAATCTAGGGCAGGTTACACAGGAACGCATCCAGATGGGTCTTGAAAGTCTCCAGAGAAGGAGACTCCACACGGGCTCTCTGGGGAGCCCGTTCCAGTGCTCTGGAACCCTCACAGTCAAGAAGTTCCTCCTCATGTTGAGGTGGAACTTCCTGTGCTCTAGCTTGCATCCATTGTCCCTTGTCCTATCGCAGGGCACAAGTGAAAAGAGGTTGCCCCTTTCTTCTTGACACCGAGCCATCATAAAACATCATAGAATGTTTTAGGCTGGAAGGGATCTCTAGAGGTCATCTGGTCCAACCTCCCTGCACAAGTAGGGATGTTTCTACCTAAGTCAGGTTGCTCAGAGCCCCATCAAGCCTGACCTGCATCCAGTGCCCCTGATACAGAGAGCAGCCAGGATATGTTGTCTCTCTGCTGAATCTGTCTCGTGAACTTCGACATCATTCATTTCATTTCACATCTTGCTTTCCACCTGCTCCTTAGTGCTCTGACCACTAGTGGAGGGACCTGTGCTAGAAACACCACTAACAGCTAGCGCAAAGTCCGTGTTGGCACTCAAAGATAAGACCCCTTGGAGTTCTTTCTGCTCAGGGAGGAGTTTTGTTGCCAGTAGTTGCTGAACATTTTGGCTACAGTAAGCAAGTAATAAGGCATCTCTGTTGTCAACGTCAAACCCTGTGTTTTATAACCTTTTAAAATAAAATCTTAACAATATTTTTAAAACCCCAAACTATTAAAAAAAGTAGCGGGGTGTTCTGATTTTGCAAATTCTTTAATCACCTTGTAATTGGATGTAAAAACCCAACAACATCTGATCACACCATAGAGCATACTATGAGTTAATCCCGAATGAAAGAAACCATTTGCCTCTCAAAGGCTATTAGGGATTGATTCAAAGCACATTTAGGTCAAAGGAAGTAATCCTCATAGATGGAATTTTGGCCCTGCTGAAATCAGGAAGACTTTTACTGCTGCACCTACCCAAGGCCAGAATTTTGATCTTTTGATTTCATTCTACTCTCAGCCAGTCCCTCATAGACATAGAAGTGACCAAAAAAACAATGTTACAAGCAGCTTCTGGAATCTGAATACTTTGGTTTTATGATGCTCTTGATCCTTGCTTATAGCTTCTATCCAACTGTAGATTTTGAATGTATTAAATTTTGAAAATAATGTGGTGTGCAAAGAAAAAAAAACGTATGAAGAAAATACGTGCTGGAATGCTGTACGTCTTGTTACTCCATTTTAAAATGACCTCTCCAGTTTATACTTGAGGCAAGCAGCAATCATATGATTGAGCTAGGTTTGTGCCAGGAAAAGCTGTGGTATTGTTTGTATGCACGTCTCTCCTCCACATGCATAGAACAAATCTTAATGATTAAGATTACGGTTAAATTAAGCTTACAGTAAAATTAAGATTACAGTTAAATACAATTCAATCGCTAAATTCCTTTTTCTTTTCCTTTTGTTATTGTCCTATGAGTATTGGGTGTAAAGGAGAGAAAAAATACTGCAGTTGGGATATTTTTTTGTCACGAATTTGTGGTGATTGCATAGGTAGATAACCAGGGAAAAACCCTAAGGTACATACCTCAGCTCCAATTAAAAAAAACCCTTATACTGCATAATACTGTGTTTGTCACACTAAAGATGCCAGGAAGTCTAAACTGTTCATTTCAAAACCTGGAGATCTTCCTTTGGAATCCCTCAGACCTAGACACAGTTGTGGCCATGAGATCAAAATGAAATGAAAAACACTAAAAAGGAGGGAAAACTCCTCAAAAATAACTTTGTTATGAACAAAAATAACTTTGAAATTCCTTGGATTCCTTCTAGGACCACTGGATGGTATCTGAGTATCTGTTTCCCAGGTATATGAAGTTCATTTAATTTTTTTTTTTGCTCAGTAGGTGCTTCCAACTTCACCGTAGCGAAAGAGGGAGAATTTTTATCTGCAGAAATTCACTTGCATGGAGTAGACCAAATCTGACCTATCTTATGCTACAGCCCAGGACAGGTCTAGAAGGGAAAAAAACCTGTGAAAAAGGCAGAAGAAATATTGAATATTGCTATGACACTGTTTCAGTTTGGCACTATAAACACTTGTCAGGATTTCGAGAGTTATATATAAGATTTCATGATAAATTAGGAAGGAGGCAGGATAGACCAGTAGGGTTGTAATATCTTCTGTTACTAATCTCTGTGCTGAGTAGTCCTGCGCTCTCCGGTCTGCCGTGTGAGCATCACTGTTGTAACACAAACGGAGCGTACTTGCAGAAAGGGTTTTACTGGCCGGCATTTGAGCGAGTGCATTCATCAGAAATGATGAAGCAATGAGTGAGCTGCTCGGGCCGTCTCAATCGATGTCAAACAGAATGTTTTAGGCAATTTGTCACGTACTCGATGCCATGTGGCTTTTCTTTCCAGTCTGATTCTCTGGGTATGAAAGGTCAGCGGTGAAGCCGACTTGCAGACAGGGAGATGGGACTGGAAGAGTTTGATGTAGTAGATGCACAACTCAAGCCAAGAGTTGAGGAAGGTGTGATACTGCTATCGCAATAGTAAAACGATGAAAATAAATAGAAGAACCGTAGTAAAAATAGGTATTTCTGTGGAACAGCAGCAGCAGCTCCAAAGGTAGGGTTGAAACCCGGTTAACTGATCTAACTTTGCATCTTCTTGCAAGGTGAAGTTTTTCTAGCAAGTTTACCGGCGTATTTTTTCAGCTCGCTGGCAGCATCTGTTTGCTGCTGAGGCTCTGTGAAAGGTGTCCTTGTTGCAGATCCAGCCTGAGTACCATCTGCTGCCATCCAGAAGTGGTCTTTTGATGGGTCAGGACCTCCTTAACTCTGTATCCTGCTGTTGAAGCATTTACAGCTGATGACAAGACTGGAGTACAGCTTGTTTCTCATCTCCAGCAGTCAGCTTTTAAAGTTGCGGTAGGAAAATTCTGCAAAAAGGAGATCTCTCCCTTGGATTTGATTCTATGTGGAGAAAAATGGTCAACAAGGTGGAGGAAATGCATGCCTGTGTGGTGAGGGGGAAGACAGTTTGAGTATCTGCTAAAAATAGACCTCATGTAAAAAGAAAGATAAATCATCCAAAAGTCATTGAGATCACCTTTGTTGGCACCCAGCCATATACAGCACTGTAGCCACGTGTAAGTGATGTCCATGAGATAAAGCAAATGTCCCCGCTGTGGAGTATCTGAGAAGGTCACGCACATTGCTCAGAAGCGGCATCAGGTGTGACTGAGGGAGGCAGCAAGAGACAATGCAAGCATAGGAATGAACAAATTGCTGCTCTAAATCGGACCGGGGATCCACCTGGTCTGCTGTCCATGTTGTGAACCTCCTTTATTGAGGGGAAATCTGCCCTAATCCTCCTTCAGCTCCCCGTTACTGCCCAGTCTTGCCTTCTACTGGAGTTAATGTTCCACATGTGCTTAATGGCTGAGTGAGCCAGCAATGTGCCCTTGTCCCAGAGAAGTGTCCTGGGCTGCTTTGGGAGAAATAGTGCCTGCAGGTTAAGGGAAGTGATCTTTCCTCTCTGCCCAGCACAGGTGAGGCCACAGCTGGAGTGTTGGGTCCACATCTGGGCTTCCCATTTCAAGAGAGATATAGACATACTGGAAACAGTCCAATGAAGGACCACAAAGACTATGAAGGGACTGGAGCATCTCTCCTAAGGGGAAGGGCTGAGAGAGTTAGGACTGTTCAGCCTGGAGAAAAGAAGGCTGAGAGGGATCTCATCAATGCAAAGAAGATGGAGTCAGGCTCCTTCCAGTGGTTCCTAGTGACAGGACCAGAGGCAACGGGCACAACCTAAAACACAGGAGGTTCCCTCTGAACATCAGGAAGCACTTTGTCACTGTGAGGGTGGCCAAGCACTGGCACAGGTTGCCCAGGGAGGCTGTGGAGCCTCCATCCTTGGAGATAATCAGAAGCCATCTGGGTGTAGTGCAGGGTGGTTGGCCCTGGGTGAGCCTGCTTGAGCAGGAGGCTGGACCAAATGACCTTCAGAGGTCCTTTCCAACGTCAACCACTCTGTGAGTCTGTGAGTAGTACCAGTAAATACCAGCCTGTAGCAGAGCTAAGCATTTGTGAGTGGGCTGCGGGTGACAAACTCCACAACTGGTCCAGCTGGTGCTAGAAGACAAGATACAAGAAGTGTCCAATAGGCAGATGTGTCGTAATCTGGCACCAGTAGGTTTGACTCATATCTCAAAATTTTTGAGAGATTGGTGTGCACCCTAAAGCGTCAGGATTAATATTCCTTCCAAACTAATTAAGACTGTATATTTTATAATTGCCTACAGCTTCGATTGCAGTGAAAGTCCATGTTCATCAAAAACTTACCCATAATTTCATTATCCACAGTATGCTTTGTAATTAAGTTTTTGGTGAAATACGGTTAAAGCTCCCAATCTGTCATCTTCACACTGTTCTTCTAAATCATGTCATCTTTTCTTTCTGTCCTTCCTGATGTAAAAACAATTCTTTCAGGCTGCCTGGATATATTTCATTCAGATGTGTATGAAAACGTAAATATACACATTCTAATTAAGTACATGAGTAGAAATGAAATTGCTCCTTTGTTTATTTCCTAGTTTCATGCCATGCAAAGACTCCATTGGAAAACAGTTAATTAAAAAACTCAGGTGTTACTTTCCATGTAACATGGCAATACTGGTGTGTTATTTGTACAAGATATGATAATAGAGGTAGTTAATAGGTACCTAAACAACATTAATGGCTAACTTATTTTGGAAATATCGTCATTAGCCAAGTTACTCTTAATGGTCTCATGACTGTAAAGGCTGCTTGGGTTTTCAGAAAGCACAGCTGGGGAAAGAACTGGATTCACAAACTTTTCTGCTAATAACTTCACTTTTACCTGCACTTCCAGGCTTCCAGTTTGGGGTTTTTTTGCTTCTTCTTGAAGAGCGTTGTGGAGCAGCATGGTGCCTATTACCCTTTCCAGAGCTGAGCAAACTGCATTGACCCCCACCACTGTATACAATCAGAATCGTAGAATTCTCCTAATTGGAAGGGACCTTTCATCAAGTCCAACCATTGATCCAGAATTGGCAAATCCATCGCTAAATCACGTCCCTCAACACCACATCTATACACCTCTTACATCCCTCCAGGAATGGGGACTCCACCACTGCCCTGGGCTGCCTGGGCCAGGGCTTGACAACCCTTTGGGGGAGAAATTTTTCCCAATACCCAACCTAAACCTCCCCTGGCACAACTTGAGGCCATTTCCTCTTGTTCTGTTGCTTGTTCCTTTGGAGAAGAGATCGACCCTACGTGGCTCCAACCTCCTTTCAGGGAGTTGCAGAGAGTGAGAAGGTCTCTCCTCAGTCTTCAGGCTCAACAACCCCAGGTCCCTCAGCCGCTCCTCGCAAGACTTGTGCTCTAGACCCTTCCCCAGCTTCCTTGCCCTTCTCTGGACACACTCCCGCCCTTCAGTGTTCTTCTTGGAGTGAGGGGCCCAAAACTGAACCCAGGATTCAAGGAGCGGCCTCCCCAGTGCCAAGTCCAGGGGTACAATCAATTCCAATTCGTGTGGTCCTGTTGACCACACGAGTGCTGATCCAAGCCAGAATACTGGTGGCCTTCTTGACCACGAGGGCACACACTGGCTCATCTTCAGCCAGCTGTCGACCAACCCCCCCAGGTCCTTTTCCCCTGGGCAGTTTCCAGCTGCTCTTCCCCCAGCCTGGAGCGTTGCAGGGGGTTGGTGTGACCCAAGGGCAGGACCCGGCCCTTGACCCTGTTGAATCTCATCCCTTTGGCCTCAGCTCATTGATCCAGCCTGGCCAGATCCCTCTGTAGATCCTCTCTACCCTGAGGCACTCCCACCTAACTTGGTGTCATCTGCAAACTTACTGAGGGTGCCTTCATCCAGATCAAGATATTAATGAGAACAGGCCCCAGTACTGAGCCCTGAGGAACACCACTTGTGACCAGTCACCAACCAGCTTTAGCTCCATTCACCACCACTCTTTGGGCATTGTCATCCAGTCAATTTTTCATCCAGCAAAGCGTATGCCATGGGCAGCCAGTTTCTCCAGGAGAATGCTGTGGGCAACAGTGCCAAAAGCTTTATTAAAGTCTAGGTAGACAACATCCACAGATGAAGAACTCTCTCTGATATCCACTGAAGAAGTTTTCAGGGACTGATTTAACTGATCCTATTCCCACATTCCAATTAAATGGAGGTCGGGTCTTTTCAAAGAAGTAGAGTAATGCTGCTGGCCAAGCCCTTGGAATTTAGAGTTGGATAGCTGGATATATAAAAGCAGTTTTTCCCCTGTGTGCAGGTATTTTTAAATAGAGCCTAGAGGTGCAAGAATATTTTATTATTTTTGCAGATAGCAGCATAAGAATTGCTTTCATCAGCGAGCAAACGATTCCTCGTTAAGAATATAACCTGGGAACTGCAGTAGGCTGTGTTCTGCAGGTGGTGAGAGACAAAGCCCAGAGCTGGATTCCCAGGAATACCGTCTTCATGAAAATGTTGTGTTTTAGAGAACGTTCTGTGGAAGCAAGTCTTTGACGCCACACTGACAAGTGTCTTATATAAACCCCATCTGTCAGCGAGCCCAGGAGAGCGCGTTCAAATGTGGGACATGCAGCAGCAGCAGATCAACCGCCTGCTTTTAATAGTGCAGCGAGACGTTTGATGACATTTGGTATTTTTATTACCAGCTTTTGTCACATAATGCAGGTTTAAAAAAAAAATTAAAATGCTGTAATGGCTTAAAAAAAGCCAAAGCTGATGAAACGCTCGCTTCCTGCACATCCAACCCTGATTTCCTGAATGACCACCCAGGCTGTACGAGGTGAATCGGGTCAGTGATATGGGTCTGAGGTTCTGGAACTGTTTAGAAAAGCCCTTTCAGGGCAAGAGGTAATGGTCTCAAGTTGCACCAGGGGAGGTTTAGATTATATTAGGAAGAAGTTATTTACTGAAAGAGTGGTTAGTCCTTGGAACAGGCTGCCCAGGGAGGTGGTGGAGTCACCATCCTGGAGGTGTTAAAAAAATGAGTGGATGTGGAGCTTCAGGACATGGTCTAGTGATCAGGGTCATGGGATGAAGGTTGGACTTGATGATCCTAGAGTTCTTTTCCGGCCTAAAAGATACTATGATTTTAAGATGTTTCTGCTTTCTGAAATGGCAACCCGTTTAGGCCATGTATTTATTACACTGTAAGAGCTTTTCTTTAGCCCTCATCCCAAGGGTAAGTACAAACAGCTCCAGCTGCTGAGGTTACTCACAGGCTTTGGATCACAGCTGGGTTCTGACAAATGGTCTCTTGTACTGTAAATGAGGTGGTTTCCTTAATTTACAATTGAAAATAGATGCAAAACCCACTGGTGCTGGCGGGGTATGCTGGAGGGAAATGGTGTTATTTCATTTAGTCTAGAAATGTAAACATAGTCGTTTGTCACAGTGAATTTATTCCTTCCCAAGCAGCACCTGACAGGTGGAGAAAATTTAAAGCCATCTTCCAAAGCACTGACTGCAAGGACAGAGCTCTTGCTCTTTCTTTTTCTCCTCAGTCCTCCAAAGCTTTCTAACTCCTACACTGATGGAAATTCCTTTCCTTTCCAGCGTGAGCTGTGGTGAGCTGGGTTTAGGGGTCTGAGCTGGGCTCTGGAGAAGGGAACGAACTATCTCTGTGAGGGTCTGTGCCGGTATGAGGGAAGCAGCTGGAGCTCTTGGCTGGGATGGCGAAGAGTAGGAGACCAGCTTTGGCAGTAGCTTGTGCTTCTCTCAGCTTACTTGGATCAAAAAACTGCCCTTTGAGACCCTTCTCTCTTGGCTGGCAGGTTTTGCTCTTGCAGCTCTTCAGTGTAGCCAGCATCGCTTCCACCTGCACTTTCTGGGGTAGAAGCTCCCCCTCTAGCTATGTTCCAGAGGAACTAATTAGGTGGTTGCCTTATTTGGAAGATCTTTCAGCTATTCAGGGTGGGTTTTTTCCCTTCTTATTTTCTGCCGTTAAGAAAAACAGGTGGTAATCTTTTTAGCTTTATGGAATATTTATGTCCGTCAAAGACATGAGCCTTTGGGCATAAACCAGCCTGGTAAAGTAGATGGTAGGGAATGTGGTTGCTGAGCTGGGTAATTGCTAGAACTCTTGTTGAACAATCGAAGCGAAGGTTAGGCAGCTGGGACATGTTAATTTTAAAAAAATTAATACGTACCTTCCAGTATGGAAAGGAGGAGCCGATCTGACAGCTGGGAGCTCATTTACTGAAGTTAGCTTTTTGATTGTAAAGAGGGGAAGGAGAGGTATCAGAATGATTTTATATTTTGCAGTTTATTAATAAACGTTAGCTGTCTGCAAGAAAGGATGTCATTCACAGTTCACACATACTGCATTTGAAATGATTACTGCAACTGTATGATACAGAAAAGAAACCCTGGGTGACAAAATACACATAAGCGAGGCCTTTTATTACTCATTCTTTCCGTTTTTCCTTTTTTTCCCTTGGAAAAGGGTGATTTGCCCATAAGTGCCAGGCTAACTGCTGACCGCAGCAACAGGACCAACACAAGTTTCCATAAAACATTCTTTCCCAGTTGAGTTATCCTGTGGTGATCCTGCAAGTTGGGCCAAAACCTTCCCGTCTTGTCTCATGATCTATTTGCTTCTATAGTGTAGGTGATCTATGGTTTTTTTAGAGTCTTCCTGTAAATTATGGGTTGGTTTTTTTTTTAGGGCAATGGTAGTATTTCTTTGATATAAACACAAGTGTGTTCCTTAAATAAGACAACAGGTAACTGATCTGCTCTCCTTCCAAAACCTCTGTGGTGGCTGACTCAACGTGTGCTGCCTCTGGAACCAGGTTTGGTAGATACTTGCACTCTGCAAGTTAAGCACTCTTCCCATGCTTCCATTTCTTCCACTGAAATGCTGGCAGTTTTGAAACTACTCCAGGATTTTTTTACAAAATAAGCTTATTTTTAAATTTTCTGAGAGGCTCAGAAGCTAAATTGAGACTGATCATTTAGTTCCATTAAAGGAAGAGCTTGAGCGATTAAAAGGGAGAAAAAGATTTTTGGTGAATAAATGTATCTGTCAGACCTCCGACCTGTTACTTTAGCCTCATAAAATAAATTCACAGAGGATTTAACTATCCCTTTTGGATACATCAGTGAGTACTTAGAAAACAGATTAAATTAAACATTCTTAAAGACTTCCTGGAGAAAACTCTGTGAAAGCGGAATGGAATACTGAGAATTTGTTTGTACTGCTGTTTCCAGAGCGTTTCAATACAGAAGTAAACCAAAAAATAGTATTTTGAATATGCTATTCTAGATCATTTCCATAAAGCCACAGCCTTTTAAATCTTTTGCTTGCATTTGTCTGTGTGCAAGTTTGCCTGTTCTTTGGTCTGCCGTAACTTTTAGGGACTTTTTCATATTACTATTAGTATGCGAGCTCTTCTTTGCCCCTTTGCAGACAATCTTTTCCAAATTTGCATGATCTGCTCTTGTTCATAAATAGCAGATTTTACCTCTGAATAATCTACTTCTCTTCCTTACCTGATTTTATTACTCAGAGTTCAGAATTTCTAACCATGTTATACAGACTACTTAATTCCAATATGCATGCAAGTCTGTTACTGGCCAGTTTGAAGGATTTCTCATAGTTTACTTCTCCTCATAACCAGTGTTCTAGGAATATCTCCATCTGCAAAAATAAGCTGTCCTGAATTCACCAAATAACAGTGATTTTGCTGTGAACTGGATCCTTACCAAGTCAGTAACATTTTCTGTGCTGTAGCTTAACAGACCTGCTAGGTGGCTGGGGTATTTTTCTGTGCATAGCCCAATTTCAGGAAAACTACAATTTCTATATATATCTTTTCCTCTGTCACGCTATTATTTGAATTACTTTCATACTCAAAACTTAACTTTTTTTTTCCCCCCCAGTATTTATGGCCCACGTTTCAATGAAGAGAAATACATTCAAATAGTGTTTCAAGTTACTTTTACAGCATTACTATCCAAGTCATAAAACATCCAGTAGAATCCCCGAACAACGCAGCTCAACAGATGCCAGAAAGCTTCCGTTTTACAGGAGAGTAATGCCACCAGTCATTTATTGACTCATTTTCTTTTCCTTGGCAGAATCTGAAGAAGATTCAAGAAATGGACAAAGAGGCAAGTGATGAATCCAGCACAGATCTCGATGAGTTAAAAAATGCTGACTGGGTAAGACAACAATTGAATAGTGATTCAGCATCATTACTAGTAGCTCATATTTCTTTATAATGCTTACCTAAAGTTGTTTATGTTAAAATCAGTGTCTGGTTTTCTTAACATAGGAATTAATAGTAACTCGTGACAGGTTAGAACCAAACGGGGTCTCAGCCTTCCTTTGCAGACAGATGGACCAACACAAGTGTCACAGAGAAACTCTTCACAGAAAGTAGCTTGTTTTCTTTTCTAGTTACTGTTTTTTGCAAATTTTCAGAGGAATATAATGAGGTTCTTAAAAGTACTTGATTTCAGCCTCCCGATCTTGTATCTACCACCTGTTCTCACTGCCCAGAAGATGAGAGGGAGCTGTTGGCGTGTGGTGCTCTTAGAGGCAGAGCAAAGGGAAGCTGAGGACTGAGAGGACTTGCTAGACCTTAGGATTCAGAATCCATTCCAAAATTTCTATTGGAAGAACTGCTGGGAAATTTTGCGAGAAAGTTCTGGGCCTAAGTTTCAGATTCAATCACTGTTTTATTTCACCTCATATTAGCTGTAAGTCTAGAAGCTTTCCTGATGTGCTTGCACTATACTTGAAATGGAATACAGATGTAGTATGGCATGAGAATTTCAAACCCTTTTTCTGTATTACCTTAGAGATGAACCTCACTTGAGGTGAGACCCTGCAGTCCTGCTGAATTGCAGCAAAGTTTTGTTAAGTCCATGAGGGTTAAAAATAGGCTTATGTAATATAAAGTGGGTTTTGGTTGATGTGTTAAAAATAAAATAGTACAGCTATACTTACATAGTGATGTCCTGAAAGGGGAATGAACAACTTGGTTTGATCTGAGGTGGTATTCAAGGGTAAGTTATCAAAGACAATTTCTCTGTCTTATCTCTTCAGGCTCGTTTTTGGGTACAAGTGATGCGAGATTTGCGGAATGGTGTTAAACTGAAGAAAGTTCAAGAGCGCCAGTACAACCCGCTCCCAATAGAATATCAGCTCACCCCCTATGAAATGCTGATGGATGACATTAGATCCAAACGCTATACGTTAAGGAAGGTGATGGTAAGTCAAGAAGATCACCAGAGTATGTCAAATCTGAAATGTTCTTGTGCTTTTTTATCTTTTTCTTATCTCTTTTTTTTTTCCTGAAAACCTTGAAATTGTGATTTAATGTAGGTAGTGATGTTCATGATTTTTATAGAACATCTTAGATTTATGTAGTACATTGAGAGTTTTATGATAACCTTGAGAGTCATAATCAAAAGTCCTGTCACACTTTCCACTGAGATTGTTTTAGGCTTTTGGTATTGGGGAGAACGTTTATCCTGAGTTACAACAGAATTTCTGGAATTCCAGAATGTAAAGTGTTACCGTGTTGTTGCATAAGTGATACTGTGACGGGAAAGGAAAACCTACAGTGGTTGAAAACTTCCATTACCTACTACCTGTATGACAGTGTTTGAGAACTTCCAGTACCATGATCTGGTATGAATTTTCAAGGAATACTCTACGTAAAAAATCTTAAATCTTCTATTTGTAGAAGTTGGGCTTAATTATTTTCCACATATCCTATTGCTGCTTTCAAGTCAAGACAGTATGCCAAAGCAAGCCGGAGAGTGTTGATGGGTCTCCTCCTCCTAGAGACTCATAAAGGTGCATGGAAGATTGACTTGAGGCACTCTTTTTATCAGAACCCATGTGACATGTACTGGTGTCTCCCTGTTCTTTCTTTCCTTTTGGTTCGTATTGTGTTCAACATTAAGATGTTCTTCCTGATGAGCTAGCAACTGATCTAAAGGGCTTCTTACCTCTAGTAGGACATTCTCAACCCCTTTGTCAGAGGCATCTATTTGGTCGATATTCATACCTTGCACTCACTTATCTTTGCCTGTTATTAGTTACAGTGGAAGTATGCCTAAGAATATGTGGTGTTGAAATGTATTTGCTTTCCTGACAAAACCTCACACAGCCTTTGTTAGTGAGAAAGCCATGATTCCACCGAAAAACTTCAGAGATGAGGGTTCAGGGGGGATGAGAGACAGAAAGCGTGTAGTTTGTTCTGTCAGAGATCATTAGAAAAAGGAATAAAGGAGGAAAAGATTGGAACACTACATGGGGAGTAAATGAATGAGTTCTGTTACAAATATAAATGCCTTTTATGTATGAGCTGGAAGTACTTTCCTAATCGAGATCGGGATTTAGACTATCAGATTGCACTGATTTTCTGCAGCAGATGTTGCTTCAATGTTAAATCAATAGGGTAAAATACATACCCAGGTAATGATGTTATGTCTTTCCTCTAACCACTCGGAGAACGGTGCTAACTGCTCTTACTACCCACTGCAAGAGAGGAACAGTCCCCCAGGACCTTGCTTGCTGTATGCAATCAGGATAGTGGTTTGGTTTGAATGGGAACCCCTGGGTCATCTCATTTTGCTTCTGTCACACTAGCCTTTAATTCATCTTCTGCTGAGCAAGCTCCTGCCTCTTCAGAAGAGATTTTCTTCATCATATTGGTAGGTCTTTGAGGCACAGCTGCTCCACTGCTCATCCAGACTCTCGCTGGATGTAAGCATCTATTTTTATCCTGCTATCTTGTCTACTAGGTAGATTGTCCAAAGTGACCTCTGGGCATAAACATGAACTGGGATTACAGCCGGCTGCAGGTACAGTACCTGTGGTGCTGGCTGTGATGCCATTGCTGGCTTAGTCTTACAACTGCTAATGACATTGGGTTGGAAAAATATAAATAAAAATAACTTATTTCTGATAGGAAACCTTAAATCCAGTAACTTGGATTCAGCTGCAAGGTCTGCTTGAAGAATTTGCAAAGCGTGCACAATAATAAGAGCACAGCTTGACCTGAAGTGTGTGGAGCCTGAAGGATCCACATAGAATTACACGTTCAGTTAGTTCGCATAAATACAGCGTCTTTTAGCTGACCGTCATGGATCAAAGCTGATTATATGTATTCCCATCAGAACAAACTGTCATGGTTCTCGAGAAGAGGAGAAAAGGACAAGAATCCTAAACCGGAATATTAAGGCAGCCTTGAAAAGATGGATTGTGTTCCTTTCTATCAGTTAAAATGGATGTTTGGCAACTTTTTTATTAAAAGCAATTTTTGCTTTAAGTTTATAGGTAGTATTTTTAGAGTTGTTAGCCTGTGAAAAGGCAAATGCCACTCATTTTAACAAGAGGTTAAGTCAGTTTTTAAAGTAAATGAGATGCCACATGAAGTCTCTTCTTTTTATTAATATAACGCTGTGTTTAAGAGAGTAGCCTGACCTGTCCCTCACTGCTCAGGACTCTGAGTAGAAATTAGGAAAGAACCAGATGTTCCTGTTAGGTACATTACTTAGTAGCTATTTTGGTGTTTCAGGCTATTGTCTGTGGAGTTAACAGATGCAATAATTGGAGCTGTCTGTTTTCGCCTGTCTTTTGTCATGGTGCAAATATTCAAAATGTTTTGAAGATGTAAAATGTCTAATTCTGGGCTTTTTGTAAATAACTGGTTTCATTCATTTCGGTGACGCTGGCATTTCTATTTCGGTACGTATGAAAATTTGTCATCTCTCTGTCCCTCTAATGCAAGAGTCCTTGTTCCTATGGTTGTTATGGGAACAGGGTAACCTTCATTCTGGCATTTTATATCAATCAATCTGGCACTTTAGATCTCCCTGGAGAGATTTGATAGCGTTTTTCTTCTATGGAGCACTCCCAGAAAGTTAAAAACTGTGAACATTGGTAGCCTCAACAGTTGGAAATGGGGAAACTTAAGAATTAAATTACTCTTCCAGGCTTAATTTTTCTTTATTATGCATATGTGTTAAGCCACAGCTTTTAATTCCACATTGATTCACAGTTCACTCTCTTCCCTGTCCACCTTCCCCCCTTCAAGACGTGCATCCTTAACTATATTTCTTGAGCAGTGCTTATCAAACAGTAACTGGTGACCCTTAGGTTACTTATTCAATGCAAGGCTGTCAGATACCGTTCACATAGTATCCAAACCCAGCATTACATTGCACAACAGTTAAATTCTTCATAGAATTTAGATTTTTCTCATCATTGGTTATGCTTTCCCCACATTGCCAGTTTTAATGCATACTGCCATACAAAATCCATTTTACACACGTGAAGACCGAGGAAATAGTTTTAAATGTTTTGAGGTATTTCTGTAAATACCAGTTTGCATTTGGGGGCAATCTGATATGTTAAAAAAAAAAAAAGATCATTTCATTGGTTGTTTTTTTTTCCCCGCACGTATTATGGCTTCATCTGTGCAATATATCTCTGATTTGGACTTTAATCAAGAGCCATGAATTTTAATTAAGAGTGAAAGATGCATGTGAAATTGCTCATTATAGAGAGGGTTAGAGAAATAGATCTAGTGTGGACAGAGAGGATTAAAGCTTCCTTTCGGTGTCTTCCATGTCGATGTCTTGTTTGGGTGCTGAGTATGAGAAGGTAGGTTCTGCCACCAGCGCTCCTGCTCTTGGCTGCGAAACATCCCCGTGTGTCCTGTGGAGAATCACATAAGCAAATCTTCAGTTTCTCCTTTTCCAGTGAAATAGGGATACCGATGCTAATTATACCCTGGTGGCATTAAGTCAGGGTGTAGAGTGCCCTGAGGTGCAAGGCTCAGAGCCATGTATTATTTATTTCCTCTTGTCATGCAGAGGGTTGCTCCCCAAGGCTGGAACGGAGATTATCAGTTTACAAAATGGCTGTTCTGATGGTAATAACTCTCAACTTCAGCTATCAACTCTGACATCTGATGAACAGGAACCTGGGGAAGAGACTTCTCGTTTCATTAATAATCCCACAAAGCATGCTGGCCTCAAAAAAACTGCTCGGTCTTTAAACAGAAGAAATCAATCACGCCACTTAAAATAAGATTCTCCTCATCATAAACTGTCAAGTCGCTGTTTAATATATAACCTTTTCGATTTTTGCACTATTTTTAGGAAGGCGATGCATGGTGCAGAGGTTAGCAGCTTGGTGTTCTGTGCTGACCTGTACGAAACTCACTCTAAGGAAGCAAAGGAGGCGGGTGGGGGGAACACATGAGACCTGGACCATGTGTCTAGGGTAGGATGCCTCCAGAAAGAGTCCCCAGGAAAGCAATGAAATGTCCCCCAGGAGGGACTCTGCACCTGCTTCCATATGGAGGAAAGGATTAATCTTATCTGTGAGGCTGTCGCTCTGCCTCAGCCTGGAAACTGGGCATGTCTGAGGTGAGCAGAGCTTATTGGGGAGCTTCACAGCATTACTAAAGTTCCATTAGGGATCATATTCAGGTGACCTTATGGGCATTTAAACCCGTTTTTCTGCCTGCAGCATTCCTTCTGGTTAGCAAAAGTGCATATAGAGTAGAGTAGGGTTATGGTTGGACTGGGTGATCTTAACGGTCTTTTCCAACCTAGATGATTCTATGGTTCTGTGTGATTTGACAAGCCAGAGCTGTGTCTTTAAATGAATTTTCTGGCTACAGATCTTGTGTGAATAGAATATTTCCCAAAGAACAATGAGCAAACTGGCCCTTAAAAAAAGCAGGGAGAGGGAGGGAAGGAAAGAAAAAGAAAAAGAAAAAACAAGTGCAGAACTTGGGACACTTGGTCTAAAAAATTTGGACACTTGGTCTACAGGTCAGGGCGATGCTGGGATGAAGGTTGGACTTGATGATCCTAGAGGTCTTTTCCTACCTAAATGATTCCATATATTGTCATAGGAATTTCTGTTAAATTGGAGGGCAGGGCTGATACCCAGCTGCTGTGTAGTAGTAGAAGGTACCAGAAGGACGTACGGCATAGGATGCTCTCTCATCCCGACAGTGTGCTCGGGCACTGTGCTGTGTGAAGACTGAACCCAACAGGTAGATTTTTTTTTAAGCAAATCCATACACTTCTTCCCAGCTTACAATTTATAAATTCTTCATAGGGTGGGAAAACATCCATTGCCTTCTTTAATACCCTGTACATACAGTGAATTGCTGACTCTTTCCTGTGATGTCTTGTAAATGGTCTTAAGTCTAAATGAGGTATCGAGAAAGAAGTGTCTGTCTCTAGAGAAAACCAACGAAACAACCCTCACCTAGCCTCTCTTCTACAGAAATACAAGATTTAGAGTGAGGAAACGCCCTGCCTGCACTTCCAGTGCATGCCATGGCATTATAGGGATTTGCTTTCTAGACATACTAACAAATTTTGTTTTGCGCTTGAGTAATCCTTAAAGTGCAGGTGAAGAAGTAGCTATGAAGTCATGCTCAGGGCTTCCCTCTCCTCCCGCTGGGATTTACACACAAGGGCACCTCTTCATGGCTAGAGCAGCAGAGAGAGGTGGTAAAGACAGAAAAACCAAAAGGAATGTATTTTTCATCCATTGCTACAAGCAAATCATTGGTGATTGTGCCAGATCTAGCTTTGCTTTCACATCAGTGCTTGGGAGATCATAAATGATGGAATTGTTTAGGTTGGAAGAGACCCTTAAGGTCATCAAGTCCAATTGTTAACCCAGCACTGCCAGGTCGCCACTAAACCATGTCCCTCAGCACCACATCTACATGGTTCTGAAATGCCTCCTGGGATGGGGATTCCACCACTGCCCTGGGCAGCCCGGGCCAGCCCTTGACAACCCTTTTGAGGAAGAAATTTTTCCTAATGTCCAACCTAAACCTCCCCTGGTGCAACTTGAGGCCATTTCCTTTTGTTCTTTCACTTTCACATGGGAGAAGAGACTGACCCCCACTTTGCTCCAACCTCCTTTCAGGGAGTTGTCGAGAGCGAGAAGGTCTCCCCCGAGCCTCCTTTTCTCCAGGCTCAACAACCCCAGGTCCCTCAGCTGCTCCTCACAAGACTTGTGCTCTAGACCCTTCAGGTGGTAAGGAGGTCAAGAAAACTGGGGCCTTAAAGAGCACCCACGTTTTCTCAGAGGCTAAGAACAGAGTGTTAGAGACTGTGTAATGGTTGGCAGTGAGACCTGATTCAAATAGTTGTTCTTAAAACTGATGTTGGCAGCTTTTCCTCCAAGCACGATACAGTCTTCATCTGCATTCTCCCATAGACACGATTGCAGCCTTGACATTTCATTTAATCATTTCAAAATCCTAAGTATTGCTGATTAAAGCTGCAGCAGTTGGGTTATTCTGCAGCTCTCTGCAAAGCTGAAAAGCTGTTATCTGTGGTTTTGCCTGTGCTCTGCATATGGATTGTCTCTCTGCTCTGGTCCAGTGGGATTTTACGTCTGGTGCAGGTGTCAGAACACTGCAAGCTCCGTCAGGGTTGTTGTGAATTTTCAATTAGCTCATCATCTGCATGAGTATGAATGTAAAACGTGGAAATACAATATTTCACTTTCTACTTTCCAGGTCAACGGTGACATTCCACCTCGATTAAAGAAGAGTGCCCATGAAATAATCCTGGATTTCATCCGATCGCGACCTCCGTTAAATCCTGTATGTAATCCAGTGGGCTTCATTCCTAACAAAAATCTGGCTTTTTAAAGCATATTTGTGTCCAGGGAATATGTTAAATGGTAATGTTTTCTGATGCTGGCTTTCAAAAATACTGTCTTCTGTATATAGGACACGATCTTTTAAAAGAACAGTGTGTGATATCTTGCACCTACCAATCAATAGCTACCAGCAGCCCTTTATCACTGGGAAATCATCACGAATGGGGGAATTTATAATTTATTAATTTATAATTTATGTGAGTTTTACAATTGAGTGCACGGAAAATCATATCACAACATTCTACACGTTCTTCCCAAAAAGCGTGCAGTCTGCTTTCAAGGAAGCACTGTTTTATGTCAACACGATGATATTTATATCCCAAGGCCTCGGCAAGAAAACTGAAACCAACCCCACCACGGCCCCGCAGCCTTCATGAGAGGATCCTGGAGGAAATCAAGGCAGAGAGAAAGTTGCGTCCGGTGTCCCCCGATGAGATCAGGCGTAGCAGGCTGGGTAAGCACATGGCTCCTTTTTACCTGCTGCAGCATCCACTGAAAACTTCCCACAGAAGCAGCAGCAATTTTAGCAATGTCTGTGTGGATGTCACAGAAAATAAAATTATCCTCATCCCTTCAGAAAAAGAACGAACCTCCAGACTTTGCTAGGGCTATGCAATCTTCGTGCTCGGTTAGATTTAAAAAATAAGAAACTGCATGGTTTCAGCTTGTTTCCCTTCAAGTTTTTAATGTAAGTATTTGATAAATTTAACGGCTTTATATTGCTTGTTGCACATGACAGTTGATGTTAGGTCTGCTCCGAATGGAATGGGCGTTGCTTCTCCTCAGTGCAGTGTTCCTACATATCTGCAAGTATTCTTTACAAGTCTGATTTTAATTAATTTTATTCTCTTTGTTTTCCGTTGTTAGCATCATCAACTTCCTTGTTTTCATTGAAAACCTGTTTTTGTTTGCTGAATCTATTGCTTTTATTTTGGCTCTAAGTCTTTGCTTATTTTCTAAGTTATGGCACATGTATATGTATATATTTCAGTGGGCAAATAATTCAGACTTGCACTGGATTGTATATTCAGCCACCCACTATGGAATTATACAAATACTATGTTCTGCAGCGATCACTGATTTGCATTAATTCAATGGTTCTGATGACAAAAGCATGACAAACAACGCTCACGTTGTGACTTAACGTTTCCTTCAGAGCACGCTATTTATCTGCATCGGAAAAACTGAGCTAGCTGGATTTTTGAAGAGCGAAAGTGGCATCTTACGGCAGAAAAGCATGAAATAATCCACATATGTACTCCCTGTCGCTGCTTTTTGCAAAATATTCATGCTTGCCACACGTGCTTGAAGGCACTCGTCCAGATTCAAGTGGGTTGTGAGAACCCATTGTCTCCGGAGGAAAACAATTTCATCAGTCTTGCTTTGTTGCGTTGGTTCTGAAGTGCTCGGTAGTCTGGCAAATGCTCGGATGCATTTTTAAAAGCATGATGTTTTGAATGTTCTCTGGGCCTTGCAGTTTCTGGTTTGGATTCAGCTCATGCTTGCTTTATCAATTCATGTTTCTAACAGGCCTAGACGTTATTCCAAATGTAGGAAGCTTGTAAAACCGTGGAACAACTCCTTACTTCTCTTTCAAACATTCAATTTCAGTATTTTGCATGTTCTCCCTCGGGGAACTGTGATGTCCTCTGAGGGGCAGCAAATTTGATCTAATACTTCTAACTGATGTAAGGGACATCAAACCCATTTAGTAAACAGTTTCGAAAAACGATGCTGAATTTTGGAGTATTACTGGTCAGGACTTCCTGGGCTGATACCAATGGGTATCGCTGATACCAGGGCACGGCCTCCAATGAAAGGTACTCGTCTTCCACCAGTTCTTCATTTTTTGTTAAAGAATTGAATAGTTGAGTTTTGGAACCGCGGTCATTCCCCTCAGGCCAGTGAATTGTTTGGATTAAATACCATATTACTGGAGGTGTAAAAGGGGATGCGTGCAAGTTTTACTCCCCAGTGTTTATTTGCTGCTGGCATGAAGAAGGAAAAAGAGCATTTTCTTGAAGATAATTTTTTTTTCTTATGTTGAAATACGAGGTTTTGTTCTTTCTCACACTGAAATTATTGTTACCTCCGAAGTTCCTTTTAGAACAGAATGTATTTGTGCAGAGTTGGGAGTGGAGTAATGCTAGTGATGTTCATTGGTATGGTACAAATAGCTCTGCCATACAGTTTAGGTGGCCACTGAATGGAATTTAGTGTAACAACATATCAGGTAATGAGGTCTAAGGGTTATAAATCTAAGCAGAAACACCCTGGGGGACACTTGCATCATCTGGACAGAAATATTTGTTGCCATTAAAAAGGAGAAGAAGGAAAAAAAAGAGAGTTAGAGTGAAATATTTGGGAGTATAAGGTACGTCACCCGTGTCCCAGGGTTCCTCCTTGTTGCTCAGTTTATAGCAGTCAAGGGCACAACGGCACTTGACTCCTGGGGCGAGGGCAGCTGCACTCTTGCAGTTCCTCCTCTGGGATATGGGTGGATGTGTGGCATGTGCTTCCCAGCAGCCGCAGGCTCTGTCCCACTGCTCTGCACAGCACGTGTGTACCGGTAAGGCCTTCGCTACCCTGAGCTGGCACAGAGAAAAGCCAGCACATGGCTGGCCTCAACTACTTTGGAAATGGTCGTTTAATCTTGGTAGCTGTTCAAAGGGAGAAGTTTGATTGGAGGAATTGGAGTGAGCTTTCAAATGACATCGTAAAATCATCAGAGTAAGCTATCGAGGCAAACACAACCTTGGGGTACACGTCCTCTTAATTAAACGTATGGATTTGTGACTCAAGCAAGTTGAGCTGATGGAGCTTGGAGAAAACTTTCACGTAGATGTTCTGTCAACCGTCAGCCAGGACTCAGCATTAGGTGAGAAACACCCTTCAAAATGTGTTTGCCTCTATGCAGAGCTCAGGCAGGGATATAGATCCTGTTTCTGTAGCTGTTACCTGTGGCTGAGGTTGCCTAGTTAATGAACTAGAGGAAAAAATACCCTGACTCCCAAATTTACCTCCAAGTCGGCCGCCACCTGCGCTCACCACGGGTTTACTCTCAGGAGCAAAACTTGCCCCAGCACAACATTTTTTTGTACACATCTTTTAATGCGGTGGTATGTGTGGGGGACAGACCCTTTCATACCAACTTGCATGTTTATCACCGGACAAGTAAGACAGAGAAGCTGATGTCAGATTTGATGCGCTCTTGTACATTCTTGTCGCTGGGCTTGGCTTCCTTGGGTTAGTGCATTGAAATTTTGTTTTCAGTTGAGAAATACTTTGAGCGTCCACTCCCTGAATTATACTGTTTAATCGGAAATATAGAGATTTCTTTCCAGAAATAAGGAACATCTGACCACTTTCTGATCTACAAATAAAATTATTAGAGGCCCAGAAAGAAGAGGATAATGTTATGGATACACTTTAAAGGCTAAGTCCACCTAAGGTTTTGAAAAAGAATCAGCACAAATCACACTGTGTTTGGCCTTTTTTTCCATCCTCTTCAAGGAAACTACTGCTCAAGCTTAGCTTGAGTGTCTCTCTTTATTAGTTTAATTATAATCATTGGAGATTATGCTTAAAAAAATCAGAAATATCTTTATTTCAGGTCACTGAAACCTGTGTGAAATGTGGCTTTGTACTTTCAATTTTTTTCAGCTTTCTCTCTCTTTCTCCCCCCTCTCTCTCTTTTTCTCTTTCTCCTTTCTCTCTTTCATGGCATTTAAATAGAAGATACTCCATTTTTAAGATACTTGCCTCTTGTTTTGATACTTAATTTATTGGATTCCAAGAATCTCATTCTACAACTATACAAATATATTTCAAATTGCTCTGTTGGCAAGTCCCATTTATGCTACTGTCGTTTTCAGACTTTGAGCTTTACGACAGTAAAGCAATAGTACGTCTGACACATTTTGGATTTAGGCAACAGAATCCAAAATGTCTCAAGTGGCGTTAAATCTTTTATTTTCATTGCCCCTCTGCTTTTCTAATAGCTGAATCGTTTTCTTTCTGTTGTTTTTGTTTCTTGTTTTGCAGCAATGCGGCCACTTAGCATGTCTTACAGTTTTGACTTGTCAGGTAAAAGGTGCAACAACACCTGACGTGGTTATTGTGCTTTTTGTGAAATTTGTTCCATCTGTTTGTTGAGTTCCCATCTAAGAAAGAAACTTGAAGGGATTCTTCCAAGATATGGTCAGTGAAAATGACGAAAATAAATTACTTATTAATGCCTACATTTCCCTTGCCACAAAAGGATGCCTAGGTGTAGGAAACAACCTGAAATAGAGTGCTGGGATTGTGTTTAAATAACCAAAAGAAGGTGAGCCAGAGCTATTCCAAACTCTAAGAAGGATTGCAGCGTCACCTTCAAGTCTGATACACTTATTTATTAACCTGACGTTTGTTTCCTTACGCTCACTTTTTGACTAGACCATCTTTAGCAGTATTTCATTTCTCACAAGGATCCAAAACCTAGTTTTGAACACCATGCCTTTCTAGATTTAATGAAACACACCTCTGAATACTAACCTAGAAAGGAACTGTCAGTTCTACGGGGTATCTTTACAGTAAATGCTTTCTAAGTCGTGAAATCAAAGACGTCCACTCAAAAAGGGCCAAACCTTCCTTCTATATTGGTTAGCAAAATCAATGGCTGAGGTTTGCTGGGAAGAGCCGATGCAGAGGATTCAGTAGCTCATCCATCAACTATCTAATACCAAATTTAAAGTTTCCCCCTCGTGGGCCATTAGATAGGACATGCAGTAACTCTATGAACATGCTCTGCTTCAGATACAGCACCATCAGAGTTTGTGCCTACTGGCCAGAAAATAAATTCCTTCCTCTCTCATTGTACACTAACTTCCAGGATGCTCAGGCCCAAAGACTCTGTCAATGAGACTGGAAATATTCTACATTAGCCTCAGAGGTTTGTCCTCTGAGGAGAGCTCTTGTGCTAGCTCTTACCCAATTTCACTACTCCCTCTCCTCCGCAAGCTCCCCTTCAAGCATGTGATTCCCCAGCTTCCCCTGGGCCAGTCCTGCTCGTTTATTCACAAGATGACCTGGTTAAACTCATGTAACCCAAGAACAAAGACCAGGTTGATTTTCTGCTCTTTTAGTGATTTAAGCCTGCTCGGTTATCTGATCAGATGATCAGCGAGCTGGCTGAAGGCAGGTGATGAGCATGGGTGGATGGAGGAAGGAACAGGCTCTCCCCGTCAGAGGCGGTGGCAAGCTGTTCATCCAGCTCAAGGCCTTTTGTGAAACCTTACGCCCATGGCATATTGTACAGCTACTACAGCTGTCTGGTGGGATTCACATTATATATGTGCTTGGTGTCATGTTTTACCCCCGTGAAAGCTGCAGGGTCCTCAGGGGACTTCAGGCAAACTGAAATATTGCTGTTTTCAGATACGCCAAAAGTTCCTTCAGTTTTAAGACTGTAAAACTGAATGTGCCAGTGACCAGCAAAAGGGAAATGTTCAGATCTGTCCTTCTACATCTGTTTGTCCGCTTTTTCTTCTGCCTTTTATTTCCAAGAATCCTGAGACATCCTCATTTGTTTAAATCCAAAGAATGTTTTGTAAAAGCTCCCTTCATAATCCATTAATCCATTACCATAATGTTTTTATTTTAAAGAAGTAGCTTCACGGCAATCTGTACCGTATTTATTTGGATTTGCTCTTTTTGACTGACCACCGAAGAACTCTTCCTGTTTTCTTTATCCATCCTCCAAATGTGATTGCTTTTGTTTTTTCAAGTCGTGTGGTTCTCAGCAAGTAGTGTGATATGGCACGACTGAGTCATCTGATAAATTGTCTTCAGAGGTCAACTCAGGGTGATGAAAACATTCCAGCTAGGTAGATGTGAGACACTAGATGATCCATACATGGATTAGATGGGTTGGGACAGTGTTGTTTCTTTGTGTGCTTTTCCTTTTTCGCTTTATTTTGGAGGTGGGGAAGCTACTCTGCGCTTTCATCAGTGTTTCCACGTACTTGCTTTTTCACTGCTTTCATTGCTCTCTGCTTGATGGACCTGCTGCCATGTAAAAACACAAGCCAGCTGAAAACCAGAAGTGTGGTTGGTGCGTGACACTACCCAACTCCCCGCATCTGCCTGCTGGTACCCCAGAGAGGAGAGGGAAGGGTGCCTGGGACCTCCTGTTACCCTGCTTTTTCCTACCGGGAGAACAGAAGGAGCAAGTGGTAGCCACCTGTAATGAGAATAAGCTGAGAGGTACTCAGATACTGACCGGGGACCAGGGCAGTCATTGCCACTTCCTCTGATAGAAAAAGAACTTAAAAGCAGCTTCATTTCAATGCCCTGTGTTGAATGCAGCTCAAAATACCAGTCGTTCCCACTCTAACACTCAGGTTCTTACCTCAAAGCTGTGTGCGTGGCTGCTTTGAAGCTGTCACTTCAGAAACAGTTTGTACATTTTGGGGCTGAGGGGGTTGCAGGGAGAGAAGAAAAAGGAAATGGAAAGATGATTTAAGCCTAAATTTCATGGGGATTATTGCTGTTGTTCCCAACCCAGTGGAATGCGTATCATGGTTGATGAGGTGATCCGCTTCACGTGATCTGTGCCTGAGCCCAGTGTGAGGAAGGAACTCCACCAGGTCCTGCAGTCTCTTAATTTAGATAACATGATAATAAATGTGATGCAGACACCAGCAAAGCCTGGGAGTTTAGTAGGTCCATTTATTCATTCTCAGGTTTGACTTCAAGCTCTAAGTCCACTGAAAGGAACAGCACATCTCTGTCACCATTATTTATTATATGATCTTTCCCAGTATATTATCATCATAACCAGCAAAAAGCAAGCCTATTTGAATTCTGCAAATCCATTTTAGCCTTCTTTTAAACTCAGTGTAAAAACAAAAAGGTTGAGGAGTACATTTGCCATATAGAACAAAATTCAGGTTTCTGTTGTCATCGTTTGCCAGGGAGAGCTGGTTAAGAGGCAGACAGTGTATGGTTACATGGCTGCTGTGGTTTGCCTGTCATCTCTGGTCTGCTTAATTCCTCGTCTCATAAGAGATGTGCTCTTATATGTAAATAAAGGCACAGTTCCTATTATCCTAGGGTGGTTTTTTTGTCTCCCTCTTCTTAAGGCTAGTCAGAGGAGGCCAACACAAAGATCGAGTAATCAGATTAAGACCTTCTCTGCCTTCATTTGCCTGTTGTAATGATGGCTTAGAAGAAATTGCAATGAAACCAAACATATTAATCCAGTTCTCAGGTACTGTTCATTGTACCTGCTGCCTGAAAACACGGAGAAATGACACTTTCCTCTTGTGTCTGACTCTCTAATAAAATCTTAACCCCAGGCTGTTACTCACACAAGCCTGGTTTTAGTAGCATTCGAATCATCTTTAAAACATTGAGATGTTCTGTGAAACTTAGAGATAGTGGGCTACTATCCATTAAAAAAAAAAATTAAATTTAGGTTTTTGTTTCAAAGAATTGCCCAGGAATTTCTTCTGTCATCATTTTTATAAGCTCTAGTCTGTTGGTTGTTTCTGACTTGTTTATCTTGATTAATTTTATCTTGTTTATGATGACATACGATGATTTACCACCTGGTAATGTTTCTGTTGCCTGAGTACATCACCAAAATAGCTTAAAGTAATTTTTTTTTGGTCTGCATCTGCTAACAAATTCTGGTTTCAATTTTGGAACAAGTTGTTTTTGTTGAAATCTGCTTGCTGAAACTGTAAAATTTCATGATCCTTTCCTGAAATTATGATAATTTGTTTATTCATGTATGTCCAGTACTATAAGTGCAGGAATGATAAACTGAACTGGAGCAATATTGACAAAATGGATTTTAAAAATTGGATGGTTTTCTAATGTTAATTTTTTTTTGTTTTTTACTCTTTAGTGCTTGCAAGTTGTAAAAACTCCCTCTTTTTTTTTCTTAAGAGGAAAGATAAATGACATTTCCTACTGAAGAGCCCTTCAAAACAAGTACTATGTTGGATTGTCTTCTTGATTCACCTAGAACTTCTCTGTTATTTCAAGAAGACTTACAAACCAACATATAAGCAACTCAACAATATGTATGAACAATCCTGACACGTGAATTTAAATAACAACTGGTTTAGGCTTTGTAGATAGTGATTGACTATATAAATTACCTCCAAAATAGATTAAAAATTTCCTTTTCTAGGGCCTAAAGAAATTGGGCCTAAATTCTTAGGGAAAAAAAACAAACAACCAAAACCAACCAACAACAGCTACAACAAAAAACCCAACAGAAAACAATTCATGATGTACCTTGGATATCCACCCATTCCATCATCTCCCATAGTGCTAGGAGATGCCTGGTGGACGTTCCCTCCTCTTTCCTGTCCCCAGACCTATCATGGTTTATTTTTTTGGAAGGAGGGCAATACTATTGGCCTTCCCATCATTTATTCTCCCTGTGGGTCCAGCAGTACTTACAGGCCAGGGAGTCACCACGCAGGAAGTCTTTGGGAGAAGGGACCCCACCTTTGGCTGCTGTGTTGGTGGTCCTGGGGTTGCTTCTTTGCATGGGTTGTTCAGGAACCACCCTGTGCAATCAAAAGACAAATCAAAGATTTTTCTCTTGCTCGTTTGGGAAACCCTGAGCTTCTTCAATCAATGCATACCAGCTAATTATGAGGCCTCAAGATGTGGTCTGGGCAGCAGGGAGGGGTTTGTGTTTTCCTGCTGTCACTTACTGGGGTTGTGTTGAGTGGCTGTTAGGGCAGGAATGCATTTGATGTGGAGGACGCCCATGCTGTACTTGCAGAAATCAAGGAGGAAAAAACCAAAACACGACCTATAAGCCATAGTGCTAGTCAGGACACCCATTAGCAAAGCCTTTGAAGATAGGAGCTAAGGGTTAGAGAGTCTAAGTCTTTGATTGCAGCTCTTTGTAGGGAGGACCCAAAGGCCGTAATAACACTGTAGTAGACAGATTCATGGGCTTGGAATGTCACCATGACTTTCATTGTCCAAATAATCGCCTTTTCTTACACTCCCAGTTGAAGGTATGATTTATAGGGGTACTACAATACATCCCCTGTCCTTTCTCCCTCAGTTTCCAGCACTTGGCAATAACCTAATTAATTCTTTAAAATATATATTGATTTAAATTCCTCCTCTTCTTATTCCTTTCCAATGGCTGCTCGGTGAGAATGTTGTAAAACTACTACTGCTGCAACTGAGCCTTTGTCCAGACTGTGTAGTTTTATTTTACCTAGTGCAAGAACAGCTTTTATCAATGCAAATTGTGTTGTAGCAGCAGTGACTGTGTCTGTTTATACCAGGGCAACTATGTAAGTCACTCCCAAGTGATGGGTGAGTACTTACATCGTTGGCACTGGGGAATATCTGGGTGATATCATCTCTCTGTCATAGTCCTCCCAGTAACCTAAGGTACAAGTCATTTGACCTCTGTGCCTCTTTTCACCATGTATAAAAATGGGAATAATAACTCGTCATTACCCTTCAAATACCCGGAGGTACTTTGCTATTACAAGACAGGGGAAGGAGGCCTATAATTACATGGGTAGAAAAACACATTTGTAGAAAGACCAGATGCTTAGGCATCCATGCAAATGGGAGATTAAAAGCTTCTCTTCCTTGTCCCTCCGACATAATTTTCTTCAGAGTACTGCACTTTGTACTTTTGCAGGGATAAAACTGATTTATCAGACCAAACTCTTAAGCTCTCCTAAAATATCAAAGCCCAGGTCATTATCTTAATGTCTAAGCTAAGCTAGGCTAAGCAGAGCAGACCCAGCGCTTACGTTATCCGAGACGCGTCTTCATTGCACGCTGGCAGAAATCCTGAGGAATTTACTTGGTGGAGTTACAGCCTTGTAAAACTCACGTAGATGAAAGTAGAGCTGGAGCCTCATGTTTCTGCTCTTACATGAAGATTTGACATCACAGGCATATTTTTAATACAAATGACCGTGCAAGCCTAAGAATTGTGCATGTTTTTAATGAATGCTAGGTACTTAGCTCATTTTCATTCCTTTTCTGTATAAAGCAGAATAAAGTGTAATTCTGCCCTCGCAGGAAGAACAAGGTTTTCTCCATGCTAAGCCTCCTAATTTCTGTATGGCTTTGTCTTCAGATTCACTGGAAACCCACTTGTCCAGATACAGGCGTACCTTCTTTAATACGTATTAAATAGTTAATTGTAGACTCTTAAGTTGAAGGAAGAATATTTTGGGGTTTAACACAGGTTCTATTTCTTTTTCAAGTTGATTGAGGTTGGTCTGAGGTGGGTTTCTAGAACAACAGCTAGCTGCTTTTTCCGCTGCTTTTTCCACTGCTTCTGTCCTTTCACGTTGCTTCTGTACCACCAGCCATTGCCTGTAGTTCTCTGAGCACTGTACCGCTGAAGTACAATAATGCCACACGTACAACTATCAGCGTAATATTCTTTTTCCTTTTGTGTACTATTGCCTTGACAGTAAGATTTGAGAAGGCAGAATAAAAACGAGGTCCAAACACTAATTGTTCTGTTTCTTTTGCTAGATGTATCCACGCCAGAGGCTGGAAGAAAATTAGTGGCTGCCTCTGTAGTGAACGGTGAGCCGGCACCACAAGGGAAGCAGAATGGGGCCACACAAGTGACAGTACAACGCAAGAGACTCCTTAAGGCTCCCACGCTGGCTGAACTCGACAGCTCAGATTCAGAGGTAAAAAATCAGCACGCAACTTGCTTCTCGATTTGTCAGAATTGACTTTTATTCCTTAGTCTGCTGACCTGATCAGCTGAGAAGTGATTTTGCAGATTATCATCTCCATTTTCTGTGACTGATTGGTCAACCCACAGAACTTCAAAACTATTAGATCAGATCTCAAAAATTAGAATAGTCTTTTAAAAGGTTAAATGCTGATTTTGGCCTTAAACTCAGCCTTTACTTATTTTTCTAAATGCCAAGTATCTGTCCACAGTGTATCTAGATTCATAGCGTCATAGAATGGTTTGGGTTGGAAGGGACCTCAAAGATCATCTAGTTCCAAGCCCCTGCCCTGGGCAGGGCCACCTCCCACTAGACCAGGTTGCTCAAAGCCCCGTCCAACTTGATCTTGAACACATCCAGTGATGGAGCATCCAGGGCAACCTGTTCCAGTGTCTCACCATCCTCAGAGTGAAGAACTTCTTCCCAATTTCTAATCTGAATCTCCCCTCTTCCAGTTTGAACCCATTGCCCCTTGTCCTATCACCACAAGCCCTTGTGAAAAGTCTTTCCCAGCTTTCTGGTAGGCCCCGTTCAGATCCTGGAAGGCTGCAATTCTGCTTTTATGTGGCAATTCCACTTTTGGGATTGCAGACGAACATGTCACACCGTTCTGGCACCCGTGCAGGAGCTGTCGGATGCGGACCGGGATGTGAGGCCAGCCTCACCGCACCAGCTGTTAAATAAAGAGCGTCAGCTGAGGCAGAGGGAGAAACTACTTTGAATCCATTCTCTCTGGAACAGAGAGCTAGATTTTAAAAAGCACAAAAAGGAGAAAAGTTTTTAAAAGCTTAAAATCTGTGTTATGTATGATCCTCAAGAAGTACCAACAGTACATCCTCAAGAATGAGCTTTGTCTCCTGGACTAGGAATACCAAGAATTGTGTTTGGACCTTTCTGGAAGTTAATCAGCCTGGGAAGCAGATGCCAGCAGGGTTATTCAGAGGCTCGCTCTCGCAGCCTTCCCTGACTCTTTCTCTCTCTAGTAAATGGGGAAGGAGGAGTTTCCTGACTGGGCACTCACAAAGGCATCTAAACTGAAAGACAGGAAAGAAAGATATGTGGGGAGAAATTTACCTCTTTACATGCCTTCTTGATCTGTGAAAGGCTGGCCCTCTTTGTATCAGGGGTTATCCGATGGGTGACTTGTGTGGGTGCATAATTGGGTGCATCTAGTCTGAAAGCAGAAGAGATTTTCACTCTGAAATCTCTCAGCAGTCTTTGAAATTGCAGCAGAGATTCTATGAAGTTTTGTTAATATGAATGAAACTGGGCAGGAGGCGGGAATCTTAAGACCTGTCAATGAGAACTGGATCTCGAACTTGTAGCTTCCCAGCTGATAGCTCCCTGCGTCCTGAAGACAGTGCAGCATCATACTTCACACAGAAAAACGAGCAGAAGTCAGTAAAGGAAAATTCTGTAAAGGGAGTCATGGGGTGATACTTGTAGGAGGGAAAAATAAGATGTCTGACAATGACTGTTGATCAGGGAATACTGTGAAGTCATATAGAATAAGCTCTGGAACATGCAGCAAAAGGTAAACTGGAAATAAATCAGCCACACTGAGCTGGCACAGAGAACAGACACTGTCCTGGTTTGAGTCAAAAGAAGTAGCTGGTGAAGCAGTTAAGATGCTCAGCAGAATACTGGTTGGGGCTCAGGAATAGTGCTAAAGCAGTGTAAATAAACAACCTGAAGGGAACGTGGGTGAAATTTTCTGAGCCGATGAAGAGGGAGGGACACAGAACATTTGAAGACAGTGAAGATCGCTCTGTCAAAACGTCTTAATTCTTTCCTGACTTTTACTTTATATCTACCACACAGAAGAGCATGTGTTGTCCCGACTGCCTAGGAATGACTCGGCCGCTTCTTTGCCTGCAATTTGAATTGAGCTTAATCTATTTAGAGTTACTCACTGGCACTTAAATTATGACTATGTCATGCCCTAAATTACAGGCTGCAGATACCTGCAGTGCTGAGCTGTGAACCTCCTAATGAGCTGGGATGCAGGGCACATTTCCTTCCCCCTGCATCCTCCTTTGTCAGTAACCTGTTCAGATGTTTTAAGGTGATGCCTCTAAAGTGGCAGCTTTTCCAGTACACGTAAAATTCGAATTGTTTAGCGTTCTGTGGAGAAGTGCACAGTCCCAGATATTGGGTTGATCCAACCTCAGATGTAAAACGTCAGATATTCTACCACAGTAAGTAAGTTACTGTACTGATATGAAGGAATTCATACACTGGTTCATCAGTACTTCCTACACAAGGTTTGATTTGCAAAACAGCCTTCCAAGTTTGAGAAGTCGTAGGGCAGTAGTAGCATTTTCAGTGCCTGTGTTTATGCACAGGAGAAGAAATTGGAAATGACAAACCTGGAATACCTGTTGTCTGAGTAGGTTGACAGGTCAAATTTGACATCCAGGCTTCTCTTCTCCCTGGGTTGGTTGCTTACACTTAGTCCTTTTTATTATACTTAGCCATTGGCTCTGACAGTTCATTCCCTCTCACTCTTTAGAATAAGAAGCGTGGCTCCTGGAATCTTTCTTGTAGGTCTCTACCATAGAGAAGTCCCTTATGCTCTATTTTTGCCCATTTAGAATCACAGAATCATTCAGGTTGGAAAAAGACCCTCGGGATCATCGAGTCCAACCATCGACCCTGCTCTACAAAGTTCTCCCCTAAACTATATCCCCCAACACCACATCTAAATGACCCTTAAACACATCCAGGGATGTGTTTTCTTTCACTGTTTTATTCGAGACTCCTCAACCACTGGAATAGCCAGTGTTCATCCATGACTAGTGAAGTAATTAGAAATCTTTCACAAAAACAGGAGCGAGATGGAGACGTCTGTCTGCTACCTCATTTTGCAACATGTGACGGAGACATCGTGTCCATCTCGAGTTCAGAAGTGGAATGAAGGATGGTTAATAGCTATTTCTTTCCATTGAAAGGTGGCAATTAGCAAAATTAGATGGTCATGTGAAACATTTCTGTAATCCCTCTTTTACAGTTTTATCTTAAAATATATATAAGTCTCTGGTGATCCTGCCAGCTTTGCTTTTCTGACTTGCTGTCACCAAAAAGACAATCTTTCTGCCGGTGGAGGTTTTCCTGCTTGCAATTCACATAACTCGGGAAATCGGTGAGAGAGAAGCTCAGCCTCTTGCTGGACTTTAGAGCAGTCGCTTGTTTGATCTGTAAATCTTCACAGTTTAAATGATGTGAGTCTCCTTGGTTAAAAGCATTCACATTAGAGCTAAAGAGCATTTATGCTCAGTCCTTCAGCTCTGTTCCTTTGGGAGACTCCTGTGAAGATCTGTATCTTGCTGGTATCTGGTGGCTGAAGACAGGGGGTTTAGGTGAAAGCAAAGGATTCAATAATTTGGGTGGTATAACGCTTAGGATAGCTGAAAGGTGTCAGTCAAAGCCCATTTCATTCCTCTTGCAGGAGTTGCTCTTGGCTGTTGTGATGAAACACAGTTACATAAGAAATGAGATTTCTTTTAAATACAGAAGAACGGAGAAACGCATCAGGATTAGGGATTAGAGGGCAGTGCAGCAGAGATCAGATTAATTTCTCTTTACCTGGGTCAGTTGTGTGAGGGGCTCTCATTCCTTTGGAGCCCAGAGGAATCCAAGTGCTGATTCCTTGCTAGTCTGAGTTATAAAGTTGAGTTAATGTATCTGCTGTAGCCGCAAATCCTTAGAAGTACTTGAGTACAGTGAGGAAGATTAACAGGTTACAACAGATTCACGCTCCTCTCTTCTGATCTTGTTCCTTCGTGGGATAGTTAAAATACACTGAATTCCGACCACGTACCATTTATTCCAGTTTCTAAAACAACTGAGCTATGAAAATTCCATTTACTCAGTGCTGTGTAGAGTCAGTGTTTCTCTCAGAACTTCTTCTGGGGCTTTGAGTGACTGAATGGTGCAAAATACCTTTGACAGCTTGTGATTTCTGTGTGCCGAGAAGCAGTAAGAGAAGAAAGAACAAACCCTGAGGAATTCTGTTTCTTTTCCTCTTGCCGCACAGGAGGAATCAGTGCCCAAATCAGCAAGTAGCAGCAGCATCTCCCCTTCGCAAGCGGAAGACCCCTCTCAAGAAGGCACCGGCAGCAGAAAAAGTGAGTGTTGATGAGAGAGCCCCGTGGCTGCTTCCCCACGCTTCCGTTGTCTTCTGTTCTATGAACTGCAAAGCTTTTACAGAAAGCTGAAGCTGGATGTTGTTAATGGAATAAATCTCTAAAGCCGAACCCTAGAACCTGCTGAATAGGTCAGGTGGGATTAGCCTCTGCTATATCTGAATATCTTTGTGAAACAGGTGTCATGCTTGAAGCTGGCATGGAACTGTAGAGGAAGTCACAAGAGGATGAGGAGTAGTTTAGCTGCGCTCATCTCATGAAAACGTGTGTTGCTGCAGAAACACATTTTAACTTAAGGCCAATTTAACTGTTTCCTGCATTTCTGTTACCACGAGTGAACGTACCTGTTTGAAAGACACAAAGCCATCACCAGTATATCCCATAAGTACTTACTGGGAAGAGGGGAGGATCTGTTCTAGTTTTCCAGGCACGGTTGTTGTAGGCTTTACTGTGTAATGCTGTTTGTCATTTGTTTCAAAGCATTTCAGTTTCACTGGAAATGTTTTGTAATGAAACGCGTAATCTGCGCAGGTGTTTTCTGTGCACGATGGTGAAATAAGTAGAAAAAGCCAATACCCTGAAACACTGAACTGATATATGATGGTAACTGGACAGTAGCATGCCTGTATTTGCTAGTTTTGTGAGTATTGCTGTTCTCTCACTCTGGAAAATGCAATGAATGTGATACCTGCCTTGAAGCTGCTCTGAGTGTGGATGTGTAACTGCAGCCATCAAGAATTCTAGCAAATCAGCGGCTCGTTAAGTACAATGTTATCCAACAGTCTGTCTTAAAAGAACTGATTATCTTTTTATATGGGTTCAATCTTTAGCGCCTCCAAAGTTCTTGCCCATATCATCTACACCACAGCCCGAGAGACGGCAGCCACCTCAGAGACGACACTCCATTGAAAAGGAAACGCCAACCAATGTGAGACAGTTCCTACCACCTTCAAAACAGAGCTCCAGATCACTTGTAAGTGGAGTGGGTGGTAGGAGAGAGAGAAAGAGGCATGCTAAGAGTATAATGAAAATTAAGACTTTGCTGCAGTGTGATTAGAACTTGACTCAAAGAAAACTCCTGAATTCAGAAACTTGGCTACTTAAGACGTTTTGAAATCAAGATTTGAACTTTGTCTCTCTAGCGTATTAATCCAAAAGCCCAGGTACAGGTGCCTCAGAAAACACTTGCTCTTTGATTAGGACTCTAGGTAAAGCCATGTGTCTCGATTGTGTTTCAGAAGGTTACCAAACCAGATGAACTTCACCTTACTGATTTTTCCATTCGAACAGAGATGATTCCAAAGAAGTGGATCTATTTGGGGGAATTTTGTAGTTGTTGGAAGTATTTTAGTTCATGGCTGAACGAATGAAATGGTTTCTTTTCTTCCCACCTGAAGGACTTGCGTGGTAATGTTTATAGATATGAAAACTTTTGCAGTAATCCAAATGAAGGTTTGTCTGTGTTGCTTTATTGAAGTGACTGAGGCAAAAACCTGTGTTATTGCTTGAAAAGAACGCGCAGTACCTTTGATCAATTAGCTTTAATTGAGAGCTGTTTTCCAACAGAGTATAAAGAGCACAAGGTATGAAATGCTGGTTCGTTTATGCTGACATACTGCTTAGTTCTCTGTAATTCCAAGCAGGATATGTTCCTCGTCTCTTTGCCTACCAGCAGGGTTTTGAAGTGTGCCCCATGAGGTGCTGGCGAATAGAGAAATCGATAAACACCTCCTGGTTTTGAAAGGAAGGGAGTATTCACTGGCCCCGTCTTTTAGCGCAGTGGTATTAACGGGATTTGAAGAGCGTTCTTGTTGGCCGAAGAGATGGTAGCTGGCATCCAAACCTATTAGGTGATGGAGTTGAACAGTAGCAAGAAAATAATCTCCAAATACTCCCAGGACGCGCTTCCTCCTCCTCGTTTCAGAGAGTCTGATGGATTTTGTTGATTATATCCTTCGAGCCAGAATGTAGTTTCTCATTCCAGGTGAAGGTCAAGGAGTGGCATGTTGATAAACACCCAACACGGGTAGATTTCTTTTGTCAAAGTGAACTTGGAGCAGAACATACTGCACCAGAACCAAGCTGGGGGTTCCCTCAGCATGTGTTTGAAGACGCTGCTATAAAAAATGGATTGCCCTGTCATTGCCTGCTGCGCTCACTGTATGTGGAAGCACGAGCTTTATTTTCTGATAGGCCCAGAGTTATTCACAGACATATTTTTAAAGGGGAGGAAGGAAGGAAACACGGTATGTTATACTGAGGCATTCGCTCCATCACACTTTTAGTGTATCGAAATATGTTACACCATAATATTGATCTCATAGGTATTTGAGGGGGTTATGCAAGTTCAGAATCTTCCATAGGAGGCTGTTATTTTAACTAGGTCAACCTGGTTGTTAACAGGACCTCTTTGACCTCCTGTTTTCCTTCTGTCAGTCTGTTCACTGAAGTACGCCTAGAAAAATATATAAAAATAAAACCATTGCAGAAAAACGAATTCAGTTATGCCACTCCCCCTTAAAAACACCAAAGGAAAAGGGGGGAAGAGCCATTAGATAAGTCAGGCTAATGTGGGAACACGAGAACAGTTTTACTGGGCTTTTTTGTGCTTGGGGTTATTTTCGGTTTTGTTTTTTAATCTTTAGAGAACTGTCACCTAGCTTGGTTTTGGCTACGAAGTGAGAAAGCAGACAAATTAGCAGCGAAGTGATGCTCCGTTAATAATAATTGATTTTCTGTGGTGCCTCGAGAGCTAATCCTTTAACTTGGCAATAGTGCCCTCTAGGGTGTGAGGGACAATTCCAACAATACTTTCATTTTTAGGTTTGGTAGCTTATTTCTGATACGCTGGGGCTTGTCCAGCTCCACGCTTTGCCTTGTTGCAAGTCTTCCCTTCCGCAGAGGGAAGCCAGGTTCTTCAGCGGCTGTGCAGAGGCCGCACAGGTAATGTTGCCGTGCCCGGAGCGAGCGCTTCTCAATTAGCACAGAATATGATTTACTTGACTTCACACTTCTTCATCCCTTCCTCCAGGATTGATGGAGTTGCATTTCTTACCGCCAGCTCCTGTGACCACAGTTTCTCCCCGAGGTGAAGGAGACCTCGTCAGTAAATAGCCCCCAATGCCAGGGAAAACAGGCAGGACGTTGCTACAGTCTCTTAGCAGGATTAGCAAGAAACTGGTCTGTCTTGCATATTAACGACGGTTCTGTGAACTGGCATCTCGTCAGACAAGAGGGAGTTGGAGCTGAGGAGGGGGAACAGACTTGGGAAGATGCCAAACAGTCCTTTGGGAAAGGCAGGGCAGCACAGCGAACTTTCGGGGGGTCAACCTCATGGTGTGAGCTGACTCGGAGCTTAATCAGTGAGATGGAGCCAGTGTCCTGAGATGTCCATATGAACGCCTTTGTAGTCTGGTTGCTTTTTAAAAATTATTATTATTGTTGTTGTTCTCTTTCCTGACCCAGAGGACCAAAGCTAATGGTTTTGTTGATACACAGCGTTCGCTTCTCTGCTTCCTATCTACTGTTCAGGTTCCTAGGATAACCCGTTTCTTTCCAAGGATGACTTTCAGACCACTTTTTTCAACTATGCAAGCAGCTTCTCTGCTCAGCTCTCATCCCGTGGAAGCAGCCATGTGTGGGGTGGCAGGGGCTATGTACTATCTCTGTGAGAGAGCTTTTGCCAGCAGGTGGAAACCCGCAAAGGTTTGCCTCTTTTTGCTGGCTTTGGAAATCACCTTCACCAGCATGTGCCCTCCTAGGGGAGCACTTCCTCAGCTGGGGCAAGAATTAAAGCTCAGGCTGGGACATTGCACCTGATTGACATTGATTTCAATGCGTGTAGGATATTTGTGTGTCTTCAATCACCTCACGGGGAAAAGAAATCAGTTCTGAAAGGACAGCAAACTAAAAATGCAACATCACAAGATTATCAGTGGGACAGACCTTAAATGTTAACAGCATGTGAAGATCCTGCAGCAAAAATCCAGCAAAACTATTGTAATCCTTGGACTGTGGTGAAAAGAATAAGGTTTTATGTTTCTAACAAAAATGTAGAATGGAAGGGCATTTGCAATCTGTTTTACTTGAAAACCTACATATGGGTTTGGTCCTTAGCACAATTACTTATGAGAACTTGCAGAATAACTAATGGCTATGTACCAGGGAAGGCAAATCCACTGGAAAGAAAACCTCATTATCTACCCCTATGTAGAATTTAACATGAATAACTTCAATTTTTCCTTCTTTTTCTTGTCCCAACCAATAAGTGACAGTGTGAAACCTATTGCAGGAGAGTTTATAGCTGAGATACCCAGCTGACTTCTTAGAAACTTTTAGTCTGCAAAAGCAACGAGAGCTTCAAGTGCTTGACTGACGGTGAATTGCAGAATTGAGAGGCCAATCTGGCCTTTGTTCATATTGCAATTTACTGGAGCAGCTCATTTGAATGCCTAGTGACATCCTTTAATGAGAGCTTTTACAAGGAATATATTAGTGTGTTAGTCATAAGGAGCTATTAGGTGCACGTACGCTGAGAATGACCGACAAAGCACTTTATTTCACGTTATGGATACAAAATTCGTACTACCTGCTTTTCCTGAGTGAAAAAAACTACACGTATACACCTTAAGCTATTACAGCGTATATAATAAGACTGCACAAAGTGTTAAGCCAATTCTCATGAGGATCTTGGAAACTTCTAGTTCAAAATACTATTTTTAAGTAAGATTTTTTTTTCCCCTATAAAAATACTGACTTGTCTTTAGTATTAAAATGAGCATTGAGTACAATTGAGGGAAACCAAGACCATTCACAGCACCTTTTGTCTTTAGTGTGTTCTGTAGTATACAAGTGTGGCAGAGAGGCAGCTCCAAGCAGGAGAACTTCAGTGTAGATTATTGTTGGAAGTTTGAGCACTAACTCCAAAGCATCATTGTTCAATCAAGTTCCGTCAGTGCTTAGTGTAATTTAAATTAATTTCAGTGCCTTAGAGGTAGTGTAGAAACAAAAGATTTTCTCGTATACTTATTTCTATTCTGAAAAGGGAGGGGGGGGGAACCCAATCAAGCATTTTTCTGAAAGCAGCACAATATTTATCTTTCACTTAATGTTGCATTAACATTTTGTTGTCCTTGTGTAACCTCTGGAATTAAAACATTAGCATTTAAAGCTGTGAACATTCTCGATGTCTCCCCTGTTGCCTGCTGGCTGTTTCTGTTTGCTTTAGCGGTAGCCCTTTCCGGAGGGCACAGCGAGCCCACGCTATGCCCCTAGTACCTGCTCCGCAGCCATAGCGACCCGCAGCCTCTTCAGAGGAGCAATACTCCCTGACGTCATCGCCTGTAAATTAAAGGAACGGGCGTTCATGAGGGGGAAGGAAGAGCTTCAAGTAAGACACGTCTTTCTAAAGGACTTAAAGCTCTGATTGATTCCAAGCATTCAGCCAGGCTCATTCACCTCAGACAGCTTCTCGCAGTCTCCCACGATGCCGAGCCGAGGGGTTTTGTGTGCATCGCGCTTTCCCACCCACTTGCCCCAGCTTCAGCCGTGCCTCCTCCGTAGCGAGGCCGTTGCTATGGGAAGGACCCCGAATGAGACGCTGAGCGCTGCCCCTTAGCCCGCTCGGAAGGAGCAGAAGTTGTCCTGTAGAACCATAGAATCATTTAGGTTGGGAAAGCCCTCTAGGATCATCAAGTCCAACCTTCGTCCAACATCTCCCTGGCCCCTAGACCCCGCTTGGGCTGTGAGGTTTTACACCGCAGAGCAGATCGCAGTTGCTTTGGATGTAGTTTGTTCTTTGCAGCAAAGCAGCGGTTCTCTAGCCCAGAGGCTGAGCTGGCAAATCTAACAAAGTTAACTCAATTCTAGTCTTTTGTGGGGTACCTTAAACAGAGTGAAGTTTCTTTGTGTTCCCTTTCTAGATAGGTAAGACAACAGTTTTTCAAAATGTGGTGGTTCCTAAATGCTAATGTTTGCCAGGTCTGCAACGTAGCGAGATTTTCTTTTTACTCTAATGGAAAGACAGAACAAGCCTCTGCGTCCATGTGGAGCATTTCCCCACTAATCCGATTCACCGCCTCCCTTCGTAAACGAGATCTCCAAACTGTCAGCCGCCTCTTTGTATGTGCAGGAAGAATTTCCTCCGTTTATTCAGAGGGCATTACGTGGCATTGTCCCTACCGCAGAGCAGCCCCCCGGGCTGGCTGAAAAGGTTCACCGAGCATAAAGCGATGGGAGTTCCCACAGAGGTTTCTGTCTTTCCCTTGGAAATGTATAATCAACGACAGGGCTGGATTACAAATTGGGTTGGTGCTTTTTATTCTCTGGTACCGAATTCAGGAGTTCTCTACTCGAGAATATTCTCCTAAACGCTGTAGTACAGAAGAGATGCAAAATTTTGTAAGTGGAGGGTTGTGTTGTTAGTCCCTGTTTGGGTCTGTGCCATTAACAGTGCAACGCCGGGTAACCGGTTCTCCTGCTCTCTCTTTGGAGATGACTCTAGAAAGCTGGAATTGCTGCTGTTACTTTCCTGGGGCAGAAAGCAGAACTTTTCTGCCTGAACTGGCCGAACTTTTTGCAGTCTTGGTGGGATTCTGATCATGTCAGCACCAAGATGTGGTACCACTGAATAAAAATTTCTGCTAGAACAGGCTACTAACAACTTTCCTTGGCCACTCTGGGCATCACGAAGTCTCAGAGAAATTGCGTGTCTTTAAACTTTATACTTCAAAGTAATCACGTGCCAAATTACCTTTTCCCTTTCAAATTAGGAACGTTGATTGGTTTGAAACAAATCCTCATCATAAAAGACAAATCGGAGAGAAGGGTCAAGTGGTTTGAGGAGGAAGGATGAAGAAAACTGTCATTGTTGGGAAGGCTGAACATCAGAGCGTTTAGATCACACGCAGTCTCTCCAAACGGCAGTCTGGAACTCATGTGATGCCCATGAAAGAGCCAGTGCTATTCCAGTTGGAAGGGAGAAACCCTCTGTTTCTGGAGTTACTAACCCGGTGGCTGGTTGTCTAGGTTGAAGCCTGGAGGAAGCCATTTGGTTTTGAAATAATACGGGTTTTTTGGCTTCCAGGAGGAGTTCTGTTACCCGGTGGAATGTCTGGCTCTGACAGTGGAGGAGGTCATGCACATCCGTCAGGTGCTGGTGAAGGCGGAGCTGGAAAAGTACCAGCAATACAAGGATGTCTACACTGCTCTCAAGAAAGGAAAGGTAGGGCCGAGGCTGTGGAGGCTCCGAAGCTCGGGGAGGGAGGTTGGCCACACAAGCCTCCCGTTTGCACATTTGTTTCTCAGCCTCTGTCGGAGAGAGGTGCACCAAACATCCCCCAGAACGTGTAACGCATGGGTCAGCTTCCTTGAATTATGTGCAGAAACATGAAAACTTCTCGTGGAAGTAGCTGCTTTCTTTAGATTGCCTACAGAACTGCAGCAGCGTTTGCAGTTACCAGGGCGTATCTGGAAGTGGAGGCTTTAAACTTCACTGACCAAAGAGATGCCTGTCCCCGTGCCCTCCGCGCTACTGCTCGGCATTTCTAGTCCAGAAAACAGAATTACAGAGAGCAGCAGGAAACTGCGACTGCTTCTTCATCTGACTCCTTGCTGTCATGCAAAGAGATACGAAAAAAAGCAAAACTGGAAGCCTTCAGAGAAAGCAGACAACATGTGACCCTAGGAGGAGGTTTAATATTAAAGAACCCATTAACTAACACATTTTTTTCTGTGTGCTGCAGATTGAAATTGGTATTTAAGAGCAGAAGCAGTGTCCTTTTCTCCCACTTTTGAGTCGTGCCTCTTGACCACCTCCAGCCGAGTGTGTTTTACCTGCACGCCTACCTGTGGCTAGTATGCAGGTTCAATTTAAAGATTTAATGCATTGCAGGTGGAGGAACAAGAATCTTAAAGTGTCATTCATTAGATTCAGCTGTTGCCTGTTGTCATGATACATAAAGCTTAAAAATGAGCTGTTAGCAAATCTCAGAGTTGATGCTTTAATTAATTTACTGCACTATCAAAATTGGTCACTTATTTCTGAGCAAATTCATCTCGCCTCTCCTGAGTCTCCGGATCTCAGTATCTTACAGAATTACAGGATGGTTTGGGTTGGAAGGGACCTTTAAAGGTCCTCTAGTCCAACCCCCTGCACTGAGCAGGGACATCTGCAGCTAGAGCAGGTTGCTCAGAGCCCCGGCCAACCTGGCTTTGGAGTCTCTGGGCAACCTGTTCCAGTGTCTCACCACCCCAACAGTGAAGAATTCCTTCCTTAGATATAAATCTCCCTCTTTCCTTTTGAAACCATTATGCCTTATTCTATCACTACTCTCCCCGATAAAGAGTCCCTCCCCATCTTTCCTGTAGGCCCCCTTCAGACACTGAAAGACCACAAGAAGGTCTCCCTGGAGCCTTCTCTTCTCCCAACCCCAGCTCCCAGCCTGGCCTCCCAGCAGAGGGCTTCCACCCTCCCATCATTGCTGGGGCCTCCTCTGGCCCTGCTCCACCAGGTCCATGTCTGGCAAGTATTTTAATTTAGGTAAAAAATTAAAGGAACGTTTCTAAATACATAAAGATACAATTCTGGACCATTTTTTTCAATGTCACCTTGGAAGTATGGACCCCAGGAGTAGATGTGGTCTAGCTGATAGCGACAGATGACGCCATGGCTGTTACCACCTAACCCTGGGGGCTCCTCTGTTCTTCTTTTAGCTCTGCTTTTGCTGCCGAACAAGAAGATTTTCTTTCTTCACCTGGTCCTACACTTGTCAGTTCTGTAAGAGGTAAATATTTAATATCTGTTAATAAATCAGCGCCATTTCAGAGGGAAAATCCGTGATGTAGACGTTAGAAACTCGCAAATGTTTCCACTGCATAGAGTTGATTGTTTTTATTTCTGTAACAGTCCACATTAAAAATGAATTATGCAAAACCAGTTCCTTCCTAAGTGACGGGATTGCTTCCTTGGCCTGAAACTCTTGGCTAAAAGTGAGAGGAACGCTTGTCTGGTCTTTTATGTTAGTGGGAGAGTGAGACAGAATTTACTCAGGCTCCCCAGTCAGCAGCTCCACAATCGGTGTTGTTGGGGAAAACGTTCCAAGGCAATTTGCCTTGGGGATTATTTTTGGAGCGTTGGTGGGGGGAGAAGGGAAAAGGAATCATTTGCAGGCAAAATGAAACGTTTTCAAGTTGAGCAGCAAGACAAGAATTCTGGAGATCTGTGGAATCACCGACTTGTCTGACTTACCAAAGGAAGGTTTTGTAGAGGAAAAACAGCTTGGTTTTTTTCACCCCCCCCCAAAATTTTTAACTTAGCTGTCGTTCTCGGTTAGCATTTCTCCTTGCGTTTGGCTTCATGTTCTGGTTGAAGCCATTACATTGAAGAAGCTTTAAAAAGAAAAACGTTCAAGGGGAGGATTCTAACTCCCACAAACATTGATCCCTTATTTTTGATTGCAATGTCATTTTTCCCAGTGAGATGATTCACGCTCTCGCTTTCTTACACAGGCCTGTCTGCTCACAGTGTTGCAAAAAAGTAAGTAAACTTACCGTTAAACCCTTTCTAAAAAGCCACAAGCTCTGTAACGATGCTGCACGTTCCTTCTGCTGTTCTCAACAGATGCGGTTGCCATCAAAGCCATATTCGACTCTCCCCATCTTCTCGCTGGGACCTTCAACCTTGCAAAGAGGAGAAAGCTTCATGAGGCCGGAGAAACCTTCTACCAGTCACCACCATTCGCTGCGGAGCATGTCCAGGTGGGAAACAGCCCTGGCTCACGTGTGGCTATTGCAGGTGCTTCCTCAGTGTGTCACAGGGAGTTGCAATCAGGAAGAAGATGCCATCTGCCCGGGTTGGAGTTGTCTATGTTTCTAATGCTTGTAGTAACTTCTCTAGAGCCTGAAAATCCACATCTCTGCTGCTCGTTGCTTTGATGTGCAGACATAGCAATGCTGACAGCGAGTCTTAAACGTTTTTCACCTTACTACAGGTGAAACATAATACGTATCTGGGACAACTGGTAGAGGTGGTCCTGAAGGACTTAGAATCATAGAATCATTTAGGTTGGAAAAGACCTTTAAGATCATCGAGTCCAACCATAACACTACTTTACCAAGTCCACTGCTAAACCGAGTTCTTCAGCACCACATCTACACAGTTTGTAAACGCATCCAGGGGTGGAGATTCAGCCACAGCCAAGGGCGGCCAGTTCCAGGGCCTGACAACCCTTTTGGTGAAAAGCTTTTCCAAATGTTGAACCTAAACCTTCCCTGGCACAACTTGAGGCCGTTTCCTCTTGTCCTGTTACCGGTGAGAAAAGAGCAGCCTCCACCTCTCTACAACCTCCTTTTAGGGAGTTGTTGAGAGCGAGAAGGTCTCCCCCGAGTCTCTTTTTCTCCAGGCTAAACAACCCCAGGTCCCTCAGCTGCTCCTCACCACACTTGTGCTCTAGACCCTTCCCCAGCTTCGTTGCCCTTCTCTGGACACGCTCCAGCCCCTCAAGGTCCTTCTTGGAGTGAGGGGCCCAAAACTGAAAACATGGTTTAGTGGTGAATTGGCAGCGCTGGGTTAATGGTTGGACTTGATGATGTTGAAGGTCTCTTCCAACCAAAACGATTCTAGGAACTGTATTCCTGCAGCACCTCTGCAAAAATACCCTTAGCGTGTCCTCCTCTGGTGTGAATAGACCCTCTGGAGACATCTCGCAGGCTGGAATTACACACTGAACAGGAACGCAATGATGTCCTGCACAGATTTCTCTTTTTTTTTTCCTCATAATTTTTCTAATTTGAGTTCTCACTATTTTTTTTTCACTTTGATATTATTGTCTACTAGTTTTATATCTTTATTTTTTATATTTTAACTAGTTTTATAGTTACATTTCAACCACAGGTGGCTGTCAAAGCTAATCTGAGACATGAAATAGAAGAGAAATGCTCCTTTTTGAGGGCATCTAGGGTATAAATCACTAGTGCATTAATCCACATCAATCACTAGTGCTGTGTTCTAGGGACATGGTTTAGTGGTCACCTGGCACTGCTGGGTGAACGGCTGGACTCAATGATTGGATCATCTTGATGGTCTCTTCCATCCAGAACACTTCTATGGTGCTGTGGCAAATCAGCCAAACACATCATCTCTTTGTAGCTGCTCATAACGTTGTTCTCGCCAAGGTAGATGTTCCACACGCAGTGCCTCAGTCAGTGACCCTGCAGTCTTGCTGAACCAGGCAGAAGCTGTTCTCTCCACTATTTGCTCTCCTGGTGTCACTTTGCGGACAGGAGAAAGGAAGATTTAAGTCAAGGCAGTTCTGCTGTGCTGTTTTCTGAATGCGTTCCTTGGGGCCATGAGGCTACATAACGTGACAGGTCCTGCTCTGGTCTTCCAGGCTGACCTCAAGGTCTGTAACGTGACACGTCCTGCTCTTTTGCCTTCCAGGTTGACCTCAAGGTCCAAATCTGTGGATAAGTCACATGAAGAGTTTCCCAAAGAATTGATGGAGGACTGGAGCACGATGGAGGTGTGCGTGGACTGCAAGAAGTTTATTTCAGAAATCATCAACTCGAGCCGGCGCAGCCTGTCTCTGGCCAACAAGCGAGCCAGGTTAAAAAGGAAAACGCAGTCCTTCTACATGTCGTCACCGGGAACCTCCGAATACTGCCCCTCGGAAAGGACTATCAATGAGATCTGAGCCCTGTGCCTTTTTTCTTTGCTTCTGTCTTCATGAGGTCATCATCCATGAGCAAGGTCCATCCATGAGCAACGGGATTATCGTTCCGTCGCTTCGTTCCGCCCGACTGGCGCGGGTTCGCATTAGGTCACAGGGTTTCCCGCTCCAGCGGTTCCCAGAGACGCAGGATGCTGTGCACAGCGATGCGCAACGGCTCGGCTGCTCGCGCTGGAAGAACATCAAGAGTTTGAAATCCTTGCCTCTTTTGTATGTGTGCGTTGAAACGAGAAAGCCTTGTCTTGCTTTCGATCTTTTTTTAACCGTGCTTTGAATCACTTTTCAGGAGATGAGCTGAAAACGTCCGTTTCAAGGAGAACCAAGTCTAACGGAGTGCCAGTGTTGGCGCGGTCGCAAGAGTCCTGTTGCCGTTACCACCCTCGCAGTGCTCGTGGCCCGGCTGAGGCAGCAAAGGGTCGTGTCGCGCACCAGACACGGCGTGTGAGCCACCACCATCAGCACCGTCTTCAAACGGTGGCTGGAGATCAGGGCTCAGCACGGGGCTCCAGAACATCCGTGTCCTAGGGCAGAATAGGGGCTAAAGCTCTTCCCCCGCGTTGGTGGCCGGTCCCGGAGCTGCTGTCGTTCATAAGCCTTAGCGTACTCCGTGTCTCCTGAGCTGGTTTGAGTAGTTTACTTTCTGAATGTACGATGACGACGACTACGAGTAGCGAGTGGATCTCAGTAGCAGGCAGAGCTGAACAGGTCACGGGGAGGACGGGAAATAAGGGAGGCTTCTCATTTTACCTGACTTACCGGTAACGTTGTTCTCGTGGTTCCTCGGAGGGAACGGCGGGTCGGGTGTACGCGTGCGTCATCACGGAGCACACCGCGACCGCCATCGTGACGGCTGGCGGCGTATCCGCCGACAACCCCATTTTTTCTGGGGTTTATAACTTGGCTGTAAAAATTCCTGTTCTGCTGAAATTTGGGACGGTGCTGTCTCAGATTGGGAGCAATCTCTCTCTCTTTTTTATTTCTTTTTCTTTACTCTTTTTTTCATTCTTTCTTCCCTTTTTAATTCTCTCACAAAAGAGCGCTAGACTAGGTGTAGAAGTTCCAGCGTTGATTGACATCTCATGCTTTTTTTTTCTATTGGAAACATTTTTTTTTTAATTCAGGCATAGCCAGGATTATTTAGTTAAGAATTTGGGGCCAGATAATTTTGGTGTTTCAAAGCAAGCTAACATAGCCAAGTTATTAATACTTGAAAATCAACTACTGTAACTTTTTCATAAATTTTTTAATACCCTGAGGCGTATTTAATATCTATATAGCAGTGTATTATAGAGTGACATAGCAGAGAAGTTTCAGATCTATTTATTAACATTTCTATACTTCGGATGAATGAGAGATACCTCAGAACTGCTCCAAAGTAGCTGGGACTGGACTTCCGTAACATGAATTTAAAGATTTATTAATCAGAACAGATTCTCCTGTCCAAATCTTGTGCTTTGTGAAGGCCAAGGGAAGGCTGGTGGCCCCGCCAGCCCTGCTAGGACACGACGCGGGGTGCCAGGGTTGATGGTTCCATGGGGTAGTGGGGCTCCAGCCCCACCACGGGCCACCTCCTGCTGCCCAAGGGAACGAGGCTTCCCCTTCAAAGTGTGTTTGCGTGGTACCTTGCAGCCTTCGGAGCAGCCACTCATATCGTAGCTTTTAAGCTGATTTGAAAAGCACATGCAAAAGTCTCCTTAAACCTTCCCAGGGTCTCCTCCATCCTCATTTTTCCTTTCAACGCCCCCTTGGAAAAGGAGGATTTTTGCCGACGCAGGGCTCAGTGAGGTCATGTTCGCATTGTTCTGAGCCAACGCAGACAGGAGGATCGGGGCTCGTGGCTCACTCGCCCTCGGCGCTGTCCCGTCAGCTGCCGTGGCCCTCTCCTTGGGGTACCTCTAGAGAAGGTTGGCCCGTGTGAGCACCTGGAGCTCTGGGCTGCGGTGGGGATGCCGGATCGCGGGAGGTGAGCAGCACACAGGGCTGCTGCTGCTGCTGCTGCAAGGGTCGCCCGATCTCGGTCACATCAGCACTTTTTCTCGTTTCTGTGCCAAAACCAGGCCGTGTGTTTGCTGCACAGCGCAGCGGGAAAACCAGACTGAAAGAAACGCGTGAAATCTCACTTTGCCTCTCCCCTGTGGTCGCTCTTGTCACATTCTCCTGGCAAGGCCCCAGCCGCACGCTGCAGTCGCTCAGCCCTCTGCTCGCAGCCCTCTTCCCTCAAGCCCCCGAGCTGCAGGGCACCCGATTCGTTCCCCGTGAGAGGGACTGAGGATGTTGCAGAGCAGGCAGGACCAAGGACTAAGTAAATCCAGAGCGTGCAAGGGGAGACGAGTCCCTCACAGCGCGCCTGCGCCCCGCTCCACCTCAGCCAGCCTTCGCCTTCCCGGGCTGCCCGGCAGCCCTCGGCTGGGGCCGGCGACAACGCGGTGGTGGTACCAGCTGCCCCGTGGCACAGGGCCTGGAGAACCTCCCTTTTTCCCCAGAGAAAACCCTCCGGGCTGCGGCGGGCTGCAGGAAAGGCGGTGCGAAGGGCTGCCGCTGCCCTTCCCTCCCTCGCTGGCACGGTTCTCCCGGCATTGCGTTCCGCCGAAGGGAGAGCAGCGGGTTGGTTTGTCGGAGGAGCCCAGCCTGCCGTTGCCTGGCTCGCCGGCTATTTTTAGCTTTCGCATCCCAGCCCCGCCGCAGCGTCCCCCGCAGCGCTGCCCAGCCTGTCCTAGTTACGGTCGGAACTTCACATCAGCGTCAAGAGGATGGCATCAGAAGCTTGTAAATACGTGTAATATATTTATTAATATTTTAGGAAGCCTCCATCAATCGCGTGATGGGAATCGACTGGCCCATGGCGTTTGGAAAAGGAAACGAGTCTTATTTATATGTGTGTTGGTTGTTCTCTTTATTAGCGTTACCGCTTTCGGCCCCGCTACCGTTTGTGCTCCTTAGGCGTTTCAGAGGGAATTACGCTGAAAAGATTGCGGGACTAGCACCGTGAGCTCCCTTCCATGCATTTTTAAAATTCTTCTCTTCTTTATTTAGCTTTATTAATATTCCCAAGGTCTGTTTCGATAGATCATAGGTGCCCCAAGGAGTTAAAAATGCCACTGGCAGCATCAGCTCTTGTTGGTTTGAACATGAAGGGGGTTGTGGGGAATCGCAGCCCAGCTCAGGATGGAGGGGGCCGTGGCCGCAGCTCTCCAACCTGCCCTCGCAAACGTTCCTGGTGACAGTAGTGCTGGGGGAGTTGTTGGGTTTTTTTCCCTGTCCCCTCACTTCCTTTACACAGGGAAGGGCAAAAATAAAATCCGTTCCATTGTAGCCCCGGTCCGTGTTAATTCTTTACGTGGAAGCTGATTTAAAAGGTTCTGTCTCTCTCCTTTATTTATGCTTTTAGTTTCGCAGGCTCAGCCCTAACGGTTGTTTTGGCAAAGAATAGTTAATGGAAATGACTGAGTAGCACCGAACAGCAGCTGAGCTGCATGACGGGGCGGAAACCTGTCAAAGTACTCTTAGAATAGCAATAAAACCGCTTGTGTAACCCTGGTGATGTGAGTAGCACCCGGTCATCGTCTCCAGCCAACTCCCGCCGTTACCGCCGCGCTGCCGCCGCCCTCACCGCCGGGCTGGAGCTTGTCCTGCATCGTGCGCGGGCTCGGGGGAGCCCCCGGCCCTCTCTGCAGGAGGGAGGTGCTGGCAGGCTTTGGGAGAGGGTGCTGCTTGACTGCTTTTTAGTTCTTAAACCCGAAGCGGAGAGAACGTTTTTATCAGTCACAACTCTGACCTTGTTCTCTCTTCTCTTCCAAGCGCCTCTTCTTCCGCAGCATCAGCTTCCACGGTTAGTTACTGCCTGCATGCTCTGTAGCTTTAAACGAATTTAGAAGCACCAACTTTAGAGACTCCTGCCGGCTCCCTTCGCGCTTTACCTCGTCCAGCAGCTCTGTGCCTCTTTTAGGAATGTTTCTCACGAGCTCAGGCTCACGTGGGAAGCAGTGACGGCACAAGAGGCGTGAGGGAAAGGTGGGACGGCGCGCTCTGGTGCTACAGCCTGCGGGTCCTGTTAACGCTGCCATCATTTTACAGCATTTCCACGCTGGTAACTGGGAGCTGCTCTGGTTTATTTCTTCTTCTTTTGTCCGTATGTATCTTAAGGCCACTCTGAGAATGTTTATGAGTATTGATCCCGGCTATAAAGAGCTGTTTTGTTGTTTCTGTCTTGATTTTTACTGCTGTGTTTCAGATTTTTTAGGGGGGGGGGTACCTGAAATTACTGTTCACCAGAATGTCCTGGTAGGAAAACAACCAGAGCAGGGCGCAGCCCCAAGCAGAGGGAGCGCACGGCCCTCCCTGCGCCCTCGGCTCAACGCTGTGAGCCCTCGGGAAACAATTCCAGAGGAAGCCATTTGGAACAGACCGTTCTATAGCTAATAATAATAAAATACATTTTTTCGCAGATAAGTCTTTCGAGGGGCCAGGCTCCTTTAGCGTACGGCCACAGCTGGGAAAGACCTGTTGGATTATTAACCCAGTTGATTTTAAGAAGGCCCTGAAAGTGCAAAAGCATGAAAAGTATCCTTTCTTGGTGCCTCCCGTGCTGCTGTAGCGTTTACATCACGCTACAGCTCCTCCCTGCGTGTCTCTCAGCAGAGCCACGCCGGTGCCCAGCCGTGGCAGCCAGCACCGCGCTGGCTTGTGCAGGACGGGCTGTGGGCCCACCATTAAACTGGGCTCCAGGGGCTGCTAAGTCTAGAATTAACGGACGGGGGTGTGAGTTGATGCAAATCCTGCAGAAATTTGGTAGCGAGAGGCCAAGGCCCAACTTGGCGAAGATGTTTGCGACGGGCTCGTTGGAAGCGCAGGGCTGGTGGGCACCTTCCCTGCGAATCTGAAAGCAACACAAAGGTGCAGCAAGGAGCGCTGAGCTGTATTTCTGTTGAAGCTGCTCCCGCCCTTCCCATCCCCTCCCTTAATAAAGGAAAAGAAATCCCAACCAGGAACTGCACTTTTTGGACATGAACAGGCCCAAAGCACAAACCCTTCCCCTTCGGGCTTCTGCTTCCGCGCTGTCCCTGCCCACCTACCATCTGTGCAGCTTCAGGTGCACCCGGGGCACCCGCTCTACCAGAGCAAGGCAGTAGAATTGTCTTCTGCTTGTTTCCATGTCACACGGTACTGAAATGCGATTTCTCCTTTATGCGTTACTAATAAAAGGTCTTGAAAACGCCGCCGCGTCGCTCTCGCTTTCCTGAGCTCCCCGTAAAGCCGGCGAGCGCCGGGTGCTGCGCAGCGCAGCGGGACGGACGCGCTGTGTCATCGCCCCATGGTTTGGTCAGGCCCCGAACCTGAGCCGCAGATTTTAACTGGGTTAGAAACCAAACTGGAGCGAGGAGGGGGAGTGTTGTCCCAGTAGGGCCCCAGACTGGGAGCCCTTCCTCATGATTTCACTTGCAGGTGCCTTCCAGGCAAGTGAGAACAACACCTGTCACCTCAGCCGGGGGAGAATTAAGAGGACAGAACTTGTGCTTCCCACAAAAAATGCCTTTTTGTTGAACAAATCCGTGGTGAAAGCACGACCTGCTTCCTGGAGCTGTGATTAGCAGCCTGGCCCATCACCCACAGGATTCTGCCTGGCAGCAGGTAGCGCTGGGAGGGGGTAAGGAGATGGTTTATTAGATAAATTAGGTTTCATTTACAAGTCCGCGCTAATTGTTTAGACAACTCTCTCCTGTTTTACTGGAAAATGAAGTAAACCAAGTCAAGCAAACCCAAGTGGAGTTACCAGTTCAGGCCCTGAGGACCCCTGCAGAGCTTCTGACCAGTGCCATGCGTGGCCTTCAGCAAGCTGCAGGGAGCCTGGTACTGGGTCCTGCTGCTTACCCAGCGCAGAAGAACATACATCATTTTTCTGCAGCCTTCTCTGAAAACTGACAGTCCATTTTACATCACAGCAGTTAGACCCAGAAGTGGTTTTTGAAGCTATTTATTTGACAGCACCATAGTGTACACAGACACCTGACAGAGGCCTGCCCTTCACAGCTCACCCTCTAGGAAGGTGCAAGAACAGGAGAGGCGTTACCCGCTGCTCCGCCCAAAGAGTTACATGGCAAGTGTCATGTAAGGAATGTCCCTGGTCATCTTCCTCAGTGCTCCTTTATTACAGCATCGGGTAGGTCAACGCCCGCTCCGTGCTACCCACCAGTTCCTTCTTAAAATCCTTCAGGCCCCTTTGCCACACTGCCGCCTTCACTCGCAGCCAGGCCCCGGCTCTCCCCAGCTTCGTCCTTCCACTGCAGAGCCGTGGCTCCTGGGCAGGCCGAGCCGCCACACTTCTGACCGGCCTGGGGACCTGCTGCACTTCAAACCAAAGCACCTCCTACACACACAGCCCCCTCACGCTCCCCTTCCCTTGAACTGCAGCCTGACGGCTCAGAAACACTGACCTCGAGCCGCAGTCGATTGAACACCCTCCCTCTCCCAACACACAAAGCCCTAATTCTATTTTCTCAAAAGTGCAGAATTCTTACTCGAAACGGCGCTGGCCCTGCGCTGATCAGCGCGGTTGTGAGCGCTGAGCTCTGCTGCGTGGCTCGCCAGCACTTCAGGAGCCTTCAAAGTTACCAAGTGTTGATTTCGCGCTGTTTCTGCCTCATAAAATTTTTCCTCCAGCTGTTCTGAGAAGCTCCACACGACCCCTTCCCGCTCCCACCAGCAGCCGAGCACATCCCGCACGTGCCGCTTTCTGGCGTTGACAGACACCTCAGCCAACGCACGCCACATAAAACCAACGTCAGGAGTATTTTTCGAGCCAGTTCCAGTTGAAAAAACAAAACAAAGGAGAGATGGGGACGTTTCCCTGGGGCAGGACCAAGACAAACAACGCCAAAGGTAGGGTGTTCTGCCCCAGGGGTCGAGCCAGACTGAAACAGCGACAGAACTGGGGTGGGAAAGGGGGGTTACACACAGCAGGGCTGAACGTACAGCTACAGACCCCATGGAGAAGAGAACATCGGGGAGACGGGTGGGAGCCCTGTACTCAACCAGACAGACAAGGAGAGACGTGGCAGCTGCGTGACGGAACTGCCCTCTGGAAGAAATGAGGCTTTTTTCCTACCCAGAGCTTCCCCGCTCCCCTTTAGCCTCGAGAACAAGCAGAAGGGGCCTGAGCACAAGCGGGCAAGGTGCTGACCCACGGCAAGCGGAGCAGCCGACGGGAAAACCAAGCGTCAAACCAAGCGTCCAGCTACACGGTTCCCAAGGTAACGAGGGGAGGAAGCAGCCCAGAACCAGTGGGGAATGAAACAGAAGAGATGCTGCACCCCAGGTAGGTAAGGATTTGTTTCTGGAAGAAGGAAATAACGCACAAAGAAGAATCCAGACAACTGGTGCGGAACTGGTTCTGACACTGAGGGGTGGCCCGGCCAGAATATCGGAGCCTGCGGTGACTTTTTGGGGACAGCAGCCGCTGCTGGGAGGTGCCGTACGCAAGTCAGTCGGCTTTACGACAGCACTAAGCAATTAGGGCCACATCTGATGCAAGAAGCAGCTTGAGCCAATTCTCCTTCCAGACAGAAGCAATCCATGACCCTCTCCAAAGGCTTTTCTACCCTCCCGCGGGCATGTACGGAAATGCTGTCACCCAGGTTTCCACACGCACGCACACTTACTCATCCTTCCCGCTCGCTTGCGGAGCTCTGCCATAGCTGCACTCCCCTTCCCAGCAGCAGGACTAGAAGATCTGCGTTCTTTATCCAGGAAGTGACCTCGCTCCTCTGAGAAGCACAAGTGACCTTCACCAAAGCTATCGTCCCGTGTATCTTTCGGGAAGGAGCCACGATCGGCCTTTACCTTTCTGTTCTAAAATAAGAAAGGCTTTAGGTCCATACAAAAAGAGCGATGTAAATATCAACTACTCACTTAACTGCTTTCAACTAATACGTATACGTATTTTTTTTAATTAAGTTTATTCATTAGGATCATGTAATTTAGTGAGACTACAGTTACACCCAAATTAAAGTTCACTTTCAATCTAACCAGAATACGAACGCTAAAATTTCCCTTAAGCTACAGACACTTCAAAATTACCAGATCAAAACAGCAACCAACATTTCACTCGTCTCGTTTTCTGGAAGTTACTCCAGCTCTTTCACAGCTCCCCAGGCCCACGCTTGCTGCGTGAACGAGCAAACAGCCTCGCGACATTTATTTCCCTTCATGCGCACACCAAAAAAAGAAGTTAAAAAGCTCTAACAGAGGGCTAAGAAACGTAAACACCTGGACCAAATATGCCAATTTTGTGAACGTCAGACAAGGCCAGGACTGACAGCAATATATATTTATGCACGTTTGATATTTCTGCAGTTACTGGAGGATTTTTCCAGGAAATCAGAAGCGTTTAAAATGATCCTAAAACCATTTCGTACCAATGTGGAAAAGTGTTGAAAAAAAATTCAGTTCCACGGGTAATCAGTAGTTAGTAGAAAGTGCTCAAAAAAGAGAGTCCCTTTGTTTTTCTTGTAGTCTTAGTTTCTCCATTTGGGGCACAAAAAGTGCACAATCATGAAACTTTACCAATTCCCGGCTTATTTCAGCTCCTCTGGTTATCGCATCAGTCTCTCCCTCGGTTAAGACACGATGTGCAGAGCAAGGAGCAGTGGAACAGCACCGTCTACTTCATTCAAGTAGCCTGCGAGTACCGTTCTTGGAGATAAATAAGGGACGTTATTTTCCAGCACCTTCCAGGAGTTACTACTCTCCCTCATAGGAAGGGGAGGAACTAGGGCAAGTTAATAAATATGAAAATAAATTATACCCTTCTCCCCACCAAAAAACTGTTTTAGGCTACTAACATCAATAGAAACCTTATCTTTGTTTGGAGACAAACATCTAAGAGGTAAAATACCTGTCATGTTCGGGCAGCGCATTTAAACAACGTAAGAGAAGTCAGTACCACCAAGTTTTAGCTTCTCGGGATGATCCTCTAGATAAATAACTCTATGGTATCACGTTCTGAGTCATGTAGTTCCCTTTAAATGGTCATCAGACGCTAGCAGATTACAAAACAGACAAAATTCAGTGCTCTAGCACCTAGCAACCCTTCACAGAACAAACATCCACGTGGAAAACCCCTTAACACCACCCATGCGTTCCTTTCAGGTTTGAGGATGGAGAAGCGTGATGGTGTCAACACAAAGTACTCTCTCTCTTTGTTATAAAAGGCACATTTAGGCAGTTTTAAATGTGCTAAATGGTTTGTTTCCAGCGTTAAAAATAAATCCTTTAAATGACAAGAGTATCTGCAGGAGGTCAGTCTCATCTTCAGTAGGCAACAGGAGCTGCTATGGAGATGACAGATGAGGTTTTTTTCTGCTGATCCGATATTCTTATAAAGATATAAAACTTCTGCAGATCAGCCTTGGAAGGGAGGTCTCCAAAGCAGTCTGCAGTCCGTCAGTCCCTCAGTAGTTTTGGTTTTACTTTTCTGTCGATGCTGCTGCCATGGCTGGTTTCATGCCCTCGCGCGTTGACTTCAGCTCCTCCAGTTCTGTGTTTAGTTTGCTGATCACCCACTCCAGGGCGTCCCGACCCTGCCAGGAAAATACTGGAATTTAGGAGCGGAACAGATAAGCCACCACTGCTCGTGTTTCTATAGTTTCTCCTCTGTCAGACGTGAGACTTGGTTTAAAATTCATTTCATGCCCTGCATAGTTTGACACCAGAATTACATCGATAATTTGTTAGCATCTTCTTATGGAAACCACTGCAGGGGCATCTGCTTACCCCATAAGCAAGAAGTAAAGGCAGGATTGGTGTGAGCGCCCAGGCGAAAAGCCTAATTCAGCAGTGAAGCTCTCTTATGTTAGAGCATTGCTGGTTTTACTCTTCATTGCTCCCACCACCCAAAGAATATCAGCAAATTTATGGCAAAGTCTAGATACTGTTCTCAGATTCATTAACTAAGTCATACAGGCAGGTTTTGAAAAGATGCAGGACAAAGAAAGTCTTCCAAGTGCTCTTTGAAGTAGCAACTAACTGATCGGACGTCAAGCAAGAGGTCGGGGAGGGACTCAGGCTGAATTCTACACTCACGCACAGCAACCCTTCAGCATATAAAAGAGAGACTACGGGCTCCCCCAGGCTAGGCCCTGGCAGCCAGTGCTTGAATAAGAGCTGGGGAATCCAGCAAAATAAGCACGTCAAAAAAAAAAATTACCTCCAGAAGACCCTGCAGCAATCGCACCCCAACGACCACAAGATGAAGCCAAGAAAATAAAAGTGCTTTAACTGAACAGAAGTGCAGGATTTGAGAGCTCCACACCCGCAGAATGACGGCTTTTGCCAACACAAGCAGATGGGACCAGACCAGGAAAAAACCCGGCCTCTTGTCACTTAAGGAGAAGCCAAGAGACATTTACCTCTGCTACTAAAAGTAAGAAGCACAAACAGTGGAGAGCAGTAACTGGGAGCCCCAGGCTCTGGCCAAGTCTAGAGGAGTTCTGGAGATCAAGGCTCTGAGCCTCAGAAGTCTTAAGTGCTCAGGAGAGACGGTGTCAGTGGTCAAGCCCTCTGCTGAGATTGAGGGAAAGGGGGGAACAGCCCCGCGCACACAAGTTGTTCTGAACAACGACGCACTGCTTTTGTTGCGTGCGTTTTAGGTGATAAAGTGAACAAAAAGGTGTCCACAACCTGTGCTGGCCTTTATAAACCACTGAGCATGAAGAAGAATCTGCATAAACAGCTTTGAAAACCTGAAAAGGTCAAAACAAACCCCACACGTACCCTTGAAGAATTATTTTGGAAGCTAGAAACATTACTCTGGAATAGTATTAAGAGCCTGGTGCCAGGCTGCAAAGTGTAGCCTATGAAAAGAGATGAAGTTTTACTATGAATATGAGTGTATTTACCTCAAGACACTCACTAAGTTCAGGGCAGGGCTGATTCTGTTTCTCTTTGGGTTTTTCCTGTTACAGGGACTGACAGAATGAACACTAACGGCTACGTCTGCACTGGCAGGCAGCGCTCAACCCAAGACAAATTACCCACGTATCACCACAAAGTGTTTAACTCTCAGCCAGAGCTCAGAGAGGGGGATTCAGCCCTGTCCAAATTCCCTCAAGAACTAGGATCTTTAAGTTAAACTCATTCAAGATATGTCTTTAAAAATTACCGACCACAATCAAGAAAACACCATTTAAATTGTCCAGTTGAAAGGGTGGGTTGCTGAAAAAAGGCCGTAGAAGAGTATGAGTCAACTTCTGAGTTCTTTGTTTGAGCCCCGAATGGAGCATGCATCAGCAGGTGATGACTTCCACCTTCCCCTGTCAGAAGGTGAAAAATTCCACCATCTCCACACCCCACGCAAGACCTGGGAGCGCCAGCAAAGCTGGGATAAAAGCGCCCAGACAGGAGCAGGCCACCGCACAGCAGTGAGTTGTAACCAGCTGTGAATTATCCGACTTGGAGTGCTCCGGAAGGAACAAAGTGGGGGGAGAGTGGGGGAATCGTCTTTCAGTAAGCACGCGTTTGGAGACTTCAAAGGCAGGTTAGAATGTCCTCTCTTAGGTGGCACAGGCACGGAGAACAGTGCTCAGCAGAAAAATACTGAGATTCTTTACAGGCCCTGCCTATGAAACAACCAGGCATAGTGTTCTGGTTGATATATTGGTTGACAAGATAAAATATAATTTTTAAAAATCCACGGCTTTTAAGTGGAGCACCAAGATATTTCCTTCGCCTTTTCAGACTACAGAGGGCTGCACGTTTCCTTAGAGCTCCATATGCTACACGCTGTATCCTGCGGCTAAGAATAAACTCGTGATATTGGCGAGGAAGATTTCAGGGGTACTCTGTGCAGGAAATGAAATGTTAACTAGATGCAAAGCCTCCAAGTGCTGTAGAAACACCCAGTTGCCAACAAGCAATCTGACAGAGGATTGAGCTATAAAGTTTCAGGCTGTACAACAAATGCTGCAGTAAGGTGTTCAGCAAGCACATTCGTAACGAAGCATGCATGTTCTGTTAGTCGTTATTGCACGTGTTTAGCAGTGTGACGTGTTCGGCAGCTCAAACGCTGCGCACGAAGGTTTGCTGCTCGAGCTGAAGTGCCTGGTAAGTGCTGAGCCTTGGTAGTTGATGTTTTCCAGCCGTAAAAGCTTAGTGGAATGAGAACGGGAAAGCAAACGCTCGTGACATACGCTTACTTTAAGCGGTGTACAAACCCTACATTCTTAGGTAGGAGAAGCAGCAGAATGGATTTTTTTCTTCTTCTTTTCTTTTTTTGTTTTAGGGAATCTTGTTAGTTGAAGCATAAGCCAATACAGGAATGACAGAGACAGGCTGCACTGACCAGTGGAAGGAGAACAGCCTGCACGGAGGTAGCACAGACCAAGTACATGCAGTTCTCTCAACCTTCCAGGCAGATTTTTTTTTCACAGTCACATCGCTTCAGGGACACGTCACTACCGAAACAAACGTAACTGCAAGAGCAATGGGAAACACGCACAGTCTGGCACCCTGACAGCCTCCAACTCTGTACAGATTTCCACACAAGTTCACAGAAGGGCAACAACATTCCTCAGGCGTAAGAAAAGTAAATACAATTTCACTACGCACAAGGTCACCCATCCGGCAATCTGTGAAATCAATTTTCTCTCCTGAGAGCACGACGCTGGTTCATTTTCTAACGCCAATTCCAGTCGCCAATCAATTTATTCTGTAATTTCTTCAGGTACCCGTTTTACAGAAATCACAGAACCGAGGCCCAGCTCAACCGCCGGGTGGAGGGACTCGTTCCCACGCCTAGTTCTCTGCAGTCATCCTTCCACTTTCAAACCACAAGCAACAGCGCACGGCACAAGACATGGCTGCAGCAAAGTGCTTGTCTGGTGGCAGAAGCAGGGGTTGATGGACCCGCTCTAGCTCTGACTTACTCTCTACGACTGCAGCGTAACGAACATGTTTGCCATTCCTGTATGCAATGTATAGAAAACATACATGCAGGTTAATTTGTGAAAGTCACACGACAACGATCCATGCACGTATTTGCTGGGAAGCTGAGATGCTGTACCAAGAAGAAGAATGCTGGCATTACCACTAGTTAGTACAAACTGCAGGTGTGGAGAACTGCTAGCTTAGAGCGCTTTCAGGATTTTGAATTATCCACTCAATAGCATCCCACCCCTGGAGTAACACAGAAAAGATTTACAACAGATGGCAAATGATTTTTGCACCACCATCAAAAGTAAGAACGCATCATCTGCCACCTCCGCCTCTGAGCAAAATCTCAATACTTACTGCCTGTTTCTTCAGGAGAACGAAACATTTTTTTGGCAATTTTCATGAAGTTTAAGAGGGGTGTGAGAAGAGCTAGTAATTGCAGAGTAGGTTACTTAGTAGCAAAGAAAGGGCTGGTAACAACGAGTACGAATTTCAGCCAAGTTCAACACCTCTAACGAGACTTTTCAGTGGAACACACAGGACGAGGAGGTAGTTTTGATTTGCAAGAAGCTTGAAGCCAGTGTGCTCCTTGAAAATGGCAGAATAGAGGAACAACCTTTAAAACAAATCGAGCTCTCACACACCCAACACCAGAACAGATACCAAGAAATATTTACACTCTTTCTCGGAGTCCAGTAAAGACGTGCAAAGGTGACAGATGCCCAAGAGGAATTCAGGCAGCACTTCTAAGTGTGCCTAGGTGATCTGGCCATTCCAAGCAGCCAGTGCTTCGCTGCCTCTGGCTCAGGCTGAACTCTGCTCGTGAGCCAGGGTTTGGACTTCTCTTTCAAGACAGACTTTTCAATGGAAACTAGATCAGAACAGAATTGCAATTTATCTGAAACACATTCCATTTATGACTTCCAAACAAACACAGAGAGCACTTAGCTAAAGTTGCTCCAGTGTCTAGAAATGACCCACCACTTCTTCCCCATCCCCTGATTTTAACCTAGTTTTCGTCTCATTTCTGGAGAAGCGCACAGAAGGGAGGAGGAAAAGGCTTTCTCCTCTCTGATCTACTTGGTCAATACCTCCTAGCACGTTGGCTTCTGCTGCCTTGGTCAAGCAACATCTCTCAGAAAGACAAAGGTCTCTCCAGCATAGCAGGAGTTACCTGGGCCAGACTCCCGCTGTGCTGAACCTCTCCAGCAGCGAAGAGCGCAAATTCCAATTGCAGGTGCACTCACCCCGCTGTTAAGCAGCGATGCCGGTGCTTCCCTAGCAACCCCATTTCTTTCCCACCTTCCCCAAGGTGGGACAGGACAAAGTGCTCAAGAATAAGCACTCCCATAGCTCTGCCTGTGCTGAAGTACTGCTCCGTGGCTGCAAGCCAAGGAGAAAAAGCAAGCACAAGACAGAGGAGTCGGTGCAGGGTCACCTACAAAAGCCAGCATCATTTCACCTCTTCAAAGAATGTGCACCTCTGCTTACACTACCTTACTTTCAAGGAGACAGCTCAATAATGGACAGGAACTGGAAAAACTGACAAAGCAGCACAGAAAATAGGCTACGGTTAACTGAAAAATCCAGATTATGCAGGCTGAAAAGGAAGTTGCATTCACTACTAGCACTGACTCCTGGAAATAGGAGGTTAGTCTTTAAAAAGGTGCTTTGGAAAAAAAACAAAACAAAACACAAGTAATAATATGTGCATGCTCTGTGCAACTGTAACATACACGGAGAGGTCTGTTTGTTCTGCTGTGCAACTCCAGATGAAAAAAAAAAGATTGAATAGGGAAACCTTTTCATGCGTGAGGAAATTACATTCTGGTTGCTGAGGTTCTACAAATCTACTATGCACAAAGTTTAGAGAAATTAAATATAGTATTCAATACACATGATTGACAATTACTGTTTCGACAAAAAGAATGGCAGGAGTGGGGGGAGAGAGGGAGAAGACAGAATAAAGATGTACCTTTCTGGCATTAGAAGATATTGTGTTTGCCATTAAGCTTTCCAGATAACTGCTTAAGCTAATGCCTTTGACAGTAATAATTGCTTCTTGAGTTAGCACCGTTCTGTAAGAGAATCAAGACATGTTAACGCCCAAACTGAACTGGGTTAATGTCTCCTATATACAAAAAGAGCAAACAAATATCCTTACTTACTTTTCAGGGTTTTCAGGATGAGGTGTGTAAACCAGTCTCTCATCAACAGACACCAAGTTTGTGAGAGTAATCTTAAAAAGAAAAAAAAAGAAACCAAAATCCTTACCTCCTGCCTTCCACTTTTCTGTTATCAACAGCACTACTCAATCGCAGAGCACTCAATTAACGTCAGAGACAAAGCAGCATACTCAGAATATAAAACCCAGAACACGGTCAATAAAAAGACCTATAAAGGGTGATGCATCTTCTGCTATCCGACTTATATCGATCTAAGTTCCTAGTCACAGGACAAAGCACAAACAGCTTTCCATTCATTTTCTCTGAAAGTTGAGTCTTATCCAATTTATGGCGTGCAATTCAGAGAGGCTCTTCGAGACCAAGACCACCACAACACTACTTGGAGTGCACGGAAAATTAACACTCAGGAAAGGCAGCGCCTCTTGTACAGAGACGAGGCTCTCCCACAGGCTTTAAACCTGATAGTTCGGAGTTCCCAGGATACAAAAATATAGCATTTACATTTTGCAATAAAGGCATTTCAAATTAAAACTTCCGTTGTGAATCGCAGTGTAATGTAGAACAAGTTACTCATCTAGAAATCCAACTATTTTACATGCATTCTGAGAAATAATCTTACACTACAAACAAAATCACAAATGTTTGACCCCAAAGTATTTAAAGGTCCTTATTTGTGGGAAGAAGAAAGAGTTAAAAAAGAAGAACTAACCAAGACATGGAAATTGCCGCCTCCTGACGAAAGATGCAAACACATTTCTAATCTAAAAGTTAAGAGCAAAACTTCTAATCTCCAGAATTAATTATTAGAAATTTCTCAAGCTACCACTCACATTAGTTGAGCAAAGCTCCATCTTTTTTTCCACCGGATCTACCACCGAATGTTCCTCAATGTAAGTCAGAGTTCTACTCGTTCCTAAAATCTGCAAGTGAAGAAATAAAAAAAAAAAATTCAGAAGCACTAAACTAAAACCAAAACAACCCTGAAATGCATAAGGGTCAAGTTCTCAGTGACCCCAAAGAAATACAACATGATTCAGGGATCACTGTGGGCACTCTGATCAGTAGCAAGTCAACATCCTGATAGGTTGTATCTGTCACACATCGTGACACACACCAGTCTGGAAGGCGTCTGCAGACAGAAACATGCTCCAGGCATATTAAAGCCTACTGCGTATTCTTGCTAAGTGCGCTAATTACAGCTTGTGTGATATCTGGGGATGGTATTGCCTAAAAATTAAGCTTTTACTTTGAATTCAGCTCCAGTTCAGATGACGCCATCCGAAAGCACCGCACCCCTAATAAACCACGAAGGCTGTGAAAGTACCGCTTTGACAATGCTCGGCAACCCCCACTCGGTGCTGAGGAGGCGGTGACTGTGCAACCTCCCCTGGTTATCAAGGCTTCTGTCCAGGACATCGACTCCGACCACACAGGGATTCATTGGGTTGGGGTACTTTCTCATAGCAGCTTTGATCACTGTATCCCAGGGGTGTCTGTGAAAAGAGGAGGCAGTATTTGTAACTATTTTGTATTTAATTGCAAGTATTCTGACAACACTCAATCAGGGATCCAGTTTGAGTAACGTGGCATGTGCCGGACAACTCTGCAGCTCCCAAAAGCCCCTTCAGAATTCAGTGAAGCGTGGAAAGGAAATAAGAAAGTATTCATACACAAAGAGAAAACAAAACCAATTCCTTTCTGCAGAGTGAAGAAAGGAATTATTAGCTAACAGGAACAAGGGCAAGGGGCAACAGTCACAAACTGCTACAAGTGACAGTCCAATTAGCTCTGCAAAAACCCCACAGTGACAGGGTAGCTGCCCACAGAGGTTGTTGAATCTCGATTCATTTCAAAATTGAACCAAAAAAGCAACAGTTAAATGAGCCCTGCTTTGAGAAGGGGGCTGGATTAGACGACCTCCAGAAGTCCATTCCAACACCAATTCTTCTATAACTCTGAGCACACCAAATAAAGAAAACATCACTAGCTTCTGTTTCTTCCTGTAGCAAAAAAGCAAAGTGAAATTTAATTCAACTAAAGAAAAGATCAGGAAGTTCAAAATGAAGAAAGGGATTTTCAGAAGCCACTGCCTGAAGTCTGCACCTGGACCACTGCAGCTCCACAGCACAGACCACATTTATGGATGCTCATCCCAATATAGAACTGTTTTAATGCAACAAAGTTTGAGCATCTCAGGCTCCTGGGATCAGAGCAGCTCCACTACAGGAGGAGAGGCTGTCCACGCAGCTCTCATTGTGGGACTTCATGTATCTGCTTCCGAAATAGGAGAGCCTAGAGAAATCCCTAAATGGATTTGATTTTTAAGAACACTACTTTTAGTCTTAAAATAGACCAGTATAGAAAGGCATCAACATTACGCCACCACCAGAACAAACAGAAGCTTGGAACAACAGGTTATTTTTCTTACTCTCCTTGTTGGAAAAAGGTCTCTCAGCTTTATTGGTGCAAGCAGGGAAAACAGAGCCTTCAATTCCTGCATCTGGAGAGCTGGAGGACCACTCCTTGTTACCTTCAGTGGCTACACATCATAATCGACAGAAGATACACAAACTGAAAAGGTCACATTCCTGTTAAGTGTCCTTGAAGGATTTTAAGTGTCAGAGATCTGATAAGGCACCACAATGTTTTATTAACCCCTGAACTGAGCTATCTACACCTGGACACGTTACACCAGAAGATGGAGGTGTTCCAATACAGATCTCCATGAGAAAATGCCAAATAAAAATCAATTTTGTGTTTCCCAGGTGACAGATACTCATCTCAAACTCAGAATTACGCCATACACAAGCCGCCTTTACTAGCCTCTGCCTGTAGTTTAACATAAGAAGCCACAGTTTACTTACACCAGACCAATGTTAAAGTTGAACACCTAAAACCTGTCAATGCAACCACTTCAGCTGCGTTAATGAGATTAAAGAAGTTTAAAACTGCACATCTGGGATATTTTGCAAATATTTTAAGAACTATCACCCCTGGGGCACTTAGATTTCAAGGTTTTTAAGAGACTTGGAGCAGATGAGTTATTGGTGGCATATTAAGAGCTGAACTGGAACTGCTGTGTCCTCCACGTCAGCTCCCTGGTATAGCTCATTACATACCTGTTAGAATCAAAGAATCATTTAGGTTAGACCTTTAAGATCATTGAGTCCAATCTTTGACCTAGATACAACAGCAAAGTTCACCACTACACCACGTCACTAAGTGCCACATCTACATGTCTCTGACATTCCTCCAGGGATGGTGACTCAACCACCTCCCTGGGCAGCCTGTTTCAGGACTTTAGGGGAAGAAATTGTTCCTCATGTCCAACCTAAACCTCCTCTCGGTGCAACTTGAGGCCGCTGCCTCTCGTCCTATCACTTGTTCCCTGGGAGAAGAGATCAGCACCACCTCACTACAACCACCTTGCCTACTGTTTCCCTGTTAAATAAAAACGAAATCGGATGATCAGGACCGTGTTCAAAACACAGTTAACACAAAAAAGGAGTGATGGTAAGAGAATATACTAGGCTGTCACTTAATGGCTGGCTGCTGGGCATCTCTGTGAGAACATCTAACAGCCAAGGTCAGATACACAGTCTCTCTGTCCATACCTCTTGAAATTGAATCACAGAACCACAGAGTCATGGAATCATCAAGGCTGGAAAAGACCTCTAAGATCAGCAAGTCCAACCATCAACCCAACACTACCGTGACCACTAGACCATGGCCTGAAGTGCCTGTCTGCATGTTTCTTGACCCACTCCCGGGATGGTGACTCCACCATGACCCCGAGTAGCCTGTTCGGGGTCTGACCACCCTTTCGGTAAGAAAGAGGAGGTCGGGAGAGCGGGAACGCGCCGCCGGGACCGTCCCCAGCGCACCTCCCCTCACCGGAGGGATCTCACGCCGCCAGAAGCCACCCCCGTCCCTTCCCCGGCTGCGGGGCGAGCCTTCGTGCCGGTATAACCGGTCGGGAGCCACCGCCGCGCCCGCGGCATTTCCTATTTCCGCCGTCACGGCGGCAGGGCCCGGCTTCCCCCGCACCGCACAGCCCGGCCGGGGCGGGCCCCTGTGGAAGGAGCGGCGGGGAGGGGTGTGTGTCTCGCCGCCCCGCAGGCCTCCTCACCCGAACACATGCTCCGAGCTCCAGATCTTCATGGCCGCCCTCGGTCTCTCCTCAGGCCCGGCGGCGGGAAGAGGCAGCGCGAGCTCGACCGCTGCCCGACGGAACAGGCGCGCGCCGGCCGGTGAGCGCGAGCAGTGGCGGCGCGGGGCG
>VZZY01020120.1:8044-50523 GCA_013400335.1 Eurystomus gularis | reverse complement strand
TTACTAAACCAACACAACCAGCCCCCATATTTTCCAAATTGTTCTATGAATTAGAGGAGACAGTATCAATGACTTGTTGGGTATTTATATTGCAAATGTAATTAAGTAGTAATGACGGTGTTTAATCATCAAAATGCTGTCAGAGGAAGTGCTGCGTTCACCTCCAAAATCAGGGTCCTAGGCCTTTTTTGAAGATACAGCTTTGTTCTTAAAACAGAAACTGATGACCTTCAATATGCATCTATATGGAATCTAACCATCTGAATTGTGAACTCTGTTTTCAAAGTTAAATTCAGTGGGCAAAATGGACCTGACTTTGAGAAAAAGAATTGTAATAATAATATGTAATTATTAATAGATACTTAATATATTGTAATATTAAAAAGTTGTTTATTTACTAAGTTTGGGTACTGGGAAACAAAGTGGTGAACATTAAATCCTTTTCCCATATTCAGCTTCACTCTTTCACTTCTGACTCCTCTACTCCCCTGCCAGGAGTGGTGCAGGGGGATGGGGAACTGGAAGTTCTGGTCAGTCCATAACAGTCCTCTCTGCTGCTCCTTCCTCCTCACACTTTTCCCCTGCTCCAGTGCAGGTCCTCTATGGGCTGCAGTCTGCTCTGCCATGGAGAGCTTCCTCCTCCTTCTTCTTTCTCTGACTTCAGTGTTCATACTGCTGCTTCTCATTTCCTCCCCCCCCACCCCAGTCCATCATATTCTGCTCTTTCTTAAACACTCTTTCCCAGACTCATGACCATCTTGGCTGAGGGGCTCAGCCATGCCCCGCAGTGGGTCAGTTGGAGCTGGTTGAAACTGGCTGTGTTCAGCATGGAGCAGCCCTGGCCACTCCTCACAGAGACCGCCCTGCAGCCCACCCCACCGCATACCACCGCCTTGCCACCTGCACCCAGTACAGGTGAAAAATAGAGTGGATATTTTACCAGTATTTTGTCATTTCAGTTTCTTGCACTTGTTACAAGGTCCATTTCACATTATTTGGAATTTTTCCCATTTTTATTTTTTTAAGTGCTTCACTACTGAGCTGTAAGTAGATATTCAGATACAGCAGGAACACTTCACCTTGCCATAACAGTTTCTACGTTCACCCCCTGCTGTCCCCAAAGGAGTTTTAAAAAGCCGAGTGAAGACTTAGATGATACATTGATTGCATGATTTTATGTTATTGATGATAGTGCCTTACACTGAAACATTTCTGATATTATTAGGCAAATTGAGCATACCCTCAGCAAGTTGAGTGTACCCTCAGCAAGTTTGCTGATGATACGAAACTGGGAGGAGTGACTGGTACATCAGAATGCTGTTCTGCCATTCAGTGAGACTTGGACAGACTGGAGAATTGGGCAGAGGGAAACCTCATGAAGTTCCACGAGCGTGAGTGTAAGGTTCTGAACCTGGGGAGGAATAACCCAATCAACCAGTACAGGTTAGGGGTTGACCCACTGGAAAGCAGCTCTGTGGAGAAGGACCTGGGAGTTCTGGCAGACAAGAAGTTCACCATGAGACAGCAATGTGCCCTTGTGGCCAAGAAAGCCAATGATATCCTCCGATGCATTAAAAAGAGTGTGACTGGCAGGGTGAGGGAGGTTCTTGTCCCTCTCTACTCTGCCCTGGTGAGGCCACATCTAGAGTACTGCATCCAGGTCTGGGTTCCCCAATGCAAGAGTGACAGGGAAATACTGGAGAGAGACAATTGGAGGGCTACAGGGATGATTAAGGGACTGGAACATCTCTTAGCAGGAAAGGCTGAGAGACCTGGGGCTGTTTAGCCTGGAGAAGAGAAGGCTGCAAGGGGATCTTATCAATGTTTATAAATATCCGAAGGGTGGGTGTCAAGAAGATGGGGCCAATCTCTTTCAGTGGTTCCCAGTAATAGGACAAGGGGCAATGGGCACAAACTGGAACACAGGAAGTTCCACCTCAGGATGAGGAGAAACTTCTTTACTGTGAGGGTGATGTAGCACTAGAAGAGAAGAGGCTGCCCAGAGAGGTTATGGAGTCTCCTTCTCTGGAGACTTTGAAAACCTGTCTGTTTAAAAAAAGAAGTGTAGCAATTACAGTGCAAATCTTTAGGCTCCTGAGCTTGGGATCCACTTTCTGTGAGTGCCTGTTCAAGTAGATCTCACTCAGCTGTTCACAGATACCAATTCTTAAAGAGGCACAAGCAAGGTAAAAGAAAATTCAGTTTTCATTTGAATATTCAAAACCGATGGTGCCTATAGGCATCTACCTTAACTATGGCTAAATGGCCCACTATTGGAAGTCTAAGCACTTTAATCCCCAAAGAAAACTTGCTGTTATGAAAGGTGGAATAGCCTTTTTCTAGCTCCTAAGAGATAGCTGTCAAGAAGTCATCCCTCTGTGAGGAAAGGAATTTCTTTTTCACAAGTTTTTAAGCAGAATAAATCTTAATCTTACTCTATTATCTAAGGGATCTATTGCTTCACAATCCTTTTAAATGAATCTAGACAAGATTATGTCACCTTGCTGACTCAGTTCAGTCAACAGATAACACTCTGAAGAGTATAACACATGGATAAAATGGAATAAAACCTGAAAATGTCACAATATCTAATCTGTGGTGATAGGAGTCATTCCCATTGAGAAAGAACCACATTTACCACCTCAGAAAGAGCTCTTCAAAACCACAGCTATGCTTGCCATATGACAAAATGACAGTCAATATACAATTCCATACCAGTAAGCACTATTTCTAAGGTCATTTAGTGAGAGTTATCTCTTACATCTAAGCCAGCCTCAGATTTTATTTAGCTATTACTTGCTACTGGCTATGTTTGCATGTCCTATTTGCATTGCAGCTAAGTCTAGCACACCCAAACCCATCATATCAATCTTCATAACTGTTTGCTATAAGAAAATAAACTCTAATCCTAAGAATTTATGGCTTAAACATAGAAGGAAGAAAAAACTGCCGAATGGGAGAATGAACTCTAGTAGATAACTTGTCTCTTTCTATAGACTATCTGCGTATTAGATAATTCTTGAAAGTTTGTAATCTGAGAAATGATCTATCTGATCTCAATAGAAACTAATACAACTTGAAAATTTACAAAATTGCAGGCTTCCTACCCAACAGACTGATGATTCCTTTAAGATGCCCATAAGCATCACCATGCTCAACATTAGGAATGAGAATTTTTCTCTGAAACTCCTGTGACCTACTCTTAATATATTCACTGAGATGACCCAAGGATAGAACTGTAATTAATGTCTGAAGTTTGGCATGCTAGATAATTCCACAAGTGACAGATTCTTGTGCATCTTGCTTTGATTTAGATACAACTGCTCATCATTATGCAGTTCATTTCAGACCTCAGGAAAACCTGTATTAATGTTAATGAATGCATTTATATTTATGTTCACAATGCCCTTCCTTCTGTCTCTTTAGAGCTTTCTTTTCCTATCTTTTCCTTGGTTGCCATTGCCACATAAGAACTCTTAAGGCTTAGGAAATTATAAAGCCATATTTACACTTCTTATGATTTAACTCTATTCACTATTACTCTTTTCTTTTTTTTCTGTCTTGATTACTTGAAATCATTATAAAGCAATCATTGAATGTTTATTATTCAGTTACTATTAATCTGTATCCTCACAAAAACTGTACAAATACATTCTTGGCCATAACATTACTGTGATATCTCCAGTCAAAAATCCTACACTAATGAGTGTAAGATGCCAATAATGAAATTCAATACATCATTGTCCTGGTTTGGCCAGGACAGGGTTAATTTTAGTGGAGCCAGGTTATTCTACACCATGCTGACGTCATGCCCCGGGGCCAGTTCCGGTGGGGGGGTGGTTCGCGGGCAATTCACCTTTCGCTGCATCTGGGTGAGCTCGCTCCCTCGCTATTCTCTGTTATCAATCTTTTTTCGTATTGTTGCTTTATCACTGTTACTGCTGGGTTTCTTCGTTAACTGCAAAAAAATGCTTTTTATATGTTGTTTTCTTATATAAATATGTATATATTAAACCTTCCTTATCTCAACTCAAAAAGGCACTTTTAAACCTTTTTTTCTTTGTCTGCAACCCGCGGCAGAGGGAGGGGGCGGGGAGCCACGTGGCTTGGCCACCCTCTTACTAAACCAATACAATCATATATATGAGAACAAGAGGCCTCAGAGTTGATTATTTCTTGCAAATATACATATTAGATAATAATCAATGGTGCATCACAGTCAAATTGGTAATGGATCAGTAGCAAAGGTCACAGAGAGGTATCTAGAAATATCTTTGAATATCTGTGATATGAAATAAAAAGATAGCTAATACAGAATAAAGTTCAGGCTGTTCAGACTAACTACCCCATTCTTTCTACATCCAGAGGAATAAAAAAAAAGATCAGCATATTTCTTGGCTCTGGTAACAGCTTTTAAGTACTAAAACATGCTGAAACTAATAAAACAGAACTATTACTCATTTGGGTACAAGCCCAAAAAATGTAACTAGAGGTAAAAATTTGAATGAAAATATCCAGAATTTATAACATTTGTATGCCAGCTCAAGTTAATTATCATTTCAATAATGATAAAACAGATTAGTAGCCTGTGCTTTTTGATAAAGGCATGGATTAAGGATAACTAAATGAAATTTACTAAACAACAAAGATTAAAGTGCACTTCTAGCTTAATCTAACATATAAGCAGCAAACAGAATTCCAGTACACCATTACATACATGAAAACATAAGTCTGCATACGTTTGTGATATTCCTGGTTTCTATTAATTCTTTTTATTTTCAGAGTTCACTTAGAGCTTCTGTGAAACTTTAAAGGGTGGGAGACACTTTGAGCTGCTCTTCAACTATGTTCCAGTGCATGTTCTGCAAAAAAATCTGAACCTTTGTGCAGTGAGGGGTAAATATCTTACTATCCAAGCTGCAGAGAATTAATACAGTTCCTTGTGTAGTGAGGTAGTATTTAGGACAAATTCGTGTGGCAGTGTCTTCCCTACATAAGCAGCATTTCTGAAGAACATTTCTCATTAAGATTGGGTAAATGGAATAACCTCTGGGTAGCAGAGCATTCCTGATGACCTGAATAGTCCTTCCATGGGCATTTTGTCCATAATGATAAACAAAACTAAAACACCTTTGGTCCTCTAACTACAGGGTCATGACAACAATTACCACTGCACCAGGTCACTGCACAGAAGATTTTTCGTGGCCCTGGGAATAATACCATTTTTTTTCCAGTAAGCAAAAGTGTATAGTAAGGTAAAATTCTATTTTGTTTCTTCAGTGCTACAGGATGTAAGCCTATGTAGGCCAGTTGACCTATGGGGACAGTGGGTCTTCCAACTTAGTGCTTCAAGTTGACACTGCTGTAAACTAACAAAGTCTGTAAAATCACTGCCATTCAAAGGCTATGTTTAGAAATGAAGCCATTGCTGATATGAATTCATTACCGAGTAGATATATATTCATCATCACCAACAGTTGTATCTGGAAAGTGTTCCACATGTGGCAGTACTTCCTCCAACCAGAGAAGGCTCATTTGCCCAGAATCTAGGAGACTGCTGCTCACACCTCAAGCTCACATCTGGGTAAACAGTAGCTGTACGGGTATAAATTGATGGACTTGGTTTGCATTCGATAGCAAATTGCACCAAGTGCACGGTGTCCCACTATCCCAGCTGGGGACATTAGATTTCTAGGGCATACACCCTCAGAGAAGTCCAACTCCTACCTACTGGTTGGTGCCTGTGAAATAAACATTCAGGACACATCAAAAGTCATAGTGATCAATATCTGGGTTATGCAGTGGAATATGCAATACATTTTGAAATGCAATGGATCTTGAAATATCTTCTACATTCAGTTGCTCATTTATCATTGCAAAGGTCATGGATTCCAATATGACTAATATACTAAAAATCTTCTGGTTAGCTTCCAACAAAGTATCTTACTTTGTGAGCAGCCCTCTCATTTTGCGATCCATTGAAACAGGTAAAAAAAATTATGCTGGAAACATACATCTCCTTGTTAACTTTAGAGAGCTTTAGATGAAGAATTCAAAATGGGGGGAGGGAATAAAAGAAAACCATTAATGAGCTATAAATTACATATGGACCTGCGTTGCTGGGTTATTCCTCCAGCTGTGCCACAGGTTGTTACAGATCTACTAAAGAAAAAACGATCTGTAGGTGTTGCAGACAGTAGGGTAGAAATTTTCTACCCCAATAAGGTAGAAAAAGAATCTCATAAGGAAGTTTTATTGACTGAAAGCAGAAATATTAAACTCTAAGCTTTCCATTAAATATTCTGTTTAATCTCCCAAAAGAGGAAAAGAAAAATCCTTTCCTCTTCCTCACCTAAAATAAAAGTAAACATTACTAAATCAGTTGAATTGCATCATTACATGACTCTGAAATGACTTTCATTTTGAAAAAAAAACCCTTAAGATTGTTTTGTTGAATTGAAATAAAGATCTTTGACAAAACATTTCCCAATAGAAGGTATGTATGATTTCCATGAATACTCTGAAAAGCAAACGTCTATCAACCTCCCTTTCACAAAAAAAAACTGACAAAAAAAAGTTTCAAACTGTTAGTTATTTAGTTAATATAAAGAATGCCATCTACTGGCAATAACAACACTTAGCACTGTTTGTAAGTTGTAGGTGTGGTAAGGTTGCTACATTTAGGCACTGAAAATGAGTCCAAAGGTCATTTAAGAAAGGAAATCTCTAAATTTGAAACAAGGTGCTATGTTCCAGGTTTCTCTTCAATGTCTATTCTTAATCGTTACCTCGTGTTTGGATACAAGTCCCTAGTAGGAAATAACATGCTGAGTTCACAACCCACTTAGAAAGGAGGAAGTTTTTGCGTGTGTGTATTTCACAGCCTTACAAACATACACAGTAGTGGCATAGTTACAAAATGGACACCTTTCACAATGAGAGGAAAGACATGTATAGCAAGCAAACAATAGTACAAATTAACTCCAAACACTCAGTTCCAAAGCTGGCTTGCATAATGGAGGCAGAAGATGCAGTTAAAAGATTAATAAGTCAACCGGAAGAGAAAGGGACCCTACTAGTCCTACAAAGGTTCATTTTCAGTTCTTTGTCATATAAATTTCCAAAAACATTCATTGTTCAAGTAGTGTCATTTTGAAACAGATATTTAGGCAACGACTGATTTATAAAATTAAGTAAAAGAGATAGTAATTATTATAGTACAAATGTGAGAAAGAAAAGGGTGTACATATTGCACTTTATAAAAAATTAGGAACAGCATGTCTTCAAATACTTGGGCTTGACCCATGAGAAAAAAAATATCAAAACACCCCCAAGAACAAAAAACCCAAAGCTTAAAATAAAACCCTTAATGTTTTTTGTCTCTTCTCTCTGCTGTTCTCTGCCTCCATGTCTCAGATGGAGGAGATTCAGCAAGTATTAATATTTTTCTGACAGCAATTTCTTGGATCTACTATTTATCTGCCTTTCTGAAAACCTCTATAATTGTAAGATAGTTGCTGTGTTTCATTTTACCCAACACTAAGCTTCCAATTTTAGAACTAGAGAGATGAAATTCCAGTAAATTTTACAGAAATTATGATTTAATCAGAAGTGCTTAGCTTTTGGGGGTCATCTCTTGCTTTATTGGCTTTCTGAAGTGTGATTTAGATGGCAAACTAAAGAGAACACAGACAAAGACAAATACTACACTTCAAGTGTGCCATAAAATAATTTCCCTAACAGAACCGACAAAGCTGTCTGCTGAAAGTATTTTGAGCACTGGACAAATAAAGATGGCAAGTAAAGGGCAGAACATCTGAACCCATGGGCCTATTAGAAAAATTGCAGCGGTTCTTATAAAAGAAATGCATTAATGGTATTCAGGAAACAAGAATGACATAATGTATTACAGCAATTTCTAGTTCCTTTTCGTGAAACAGTATCTCAGAAAGAGATCCACAACTTCTGGGACAAAGATTTTGACTTGGAAGAAGACTTTGTTAGGAATTTCTTGGTATAAAGACTGGCTTTCAGCCTGACTTTTCTTAAATTCAAACTGTCATTGAACTTTGCACCAGTTTTCTCCAAAAATGAATTGCCGAAAACAACTTTACCTCGGAGTTATTTCCCAAGTTTTCATATAAATATTGAGACTTACATCTAACAAAAATTTAAGAAAGTATTTAGTCTCTTAATTGCTAAGTCTACTCTCCACTTTCCAGTGATAACTGTAAAAAAAAAAATAAAGTGTCAACAGTTTGTGCAAGGTACTCTTTTTTCCTTATAAATAATGTCATTGATCACTGTGCACCTCAAAGCAACCTCAAAAAGTAGTACAGTAAAAGTTCAGTTTAAATATCAGGATCATGTTGATTTACTTCAGCATCTGCTAAATGCGTTAACTTAGATTCATAGAATCATAGAATGGTTTGGGTTGGAAGGGACCTTAAAGACCATCTAGTTCCAACCCCCCCTGCCATGACAGGGACACTTCTCACCAGACCAGGTTGCTCAAGGCTCCATCCAACCTGGCCTCGGAACACCTCCAGGAATGGAGTATCCACAACCCCCTAGGCTACATGTTCCAGTGTCTCACCACCCTCAGTGTGAAGAATTTCCTTCTAATTTCCAATCTAAATCTACCCTCTTCCAGTTTAAAGCCATTACTCTCATCTTATTACTACAGGCCTTTGTGAAATGTCCCTCCTCAGCCTTCTTGTAGGCCCCCTTCAGATACTTGAAGGCTGCAATGAGGTCTCCCCAGAGCCTTTTCTTCTCCGGGCTGAATAACCCCAACTCTCTCAGCCTGAGAGGTGTCCTAGCCCTCTAATAATCTTGGTAGCCCTCCTCTCCAACAGATCCATGTTCTTCTTATGCTGGATGCAGTACTCCAGGTGTGGTCTCATTAGGGCAGAACAGAGGCGGATGATCACCTCCCTCGACCTACTGGCCATACCTCTTTTGATGCAGCCCAGGATATGGTTGGCTTTCTGGGCTGCACTGGCACATTGCTGGCTCATGTTGAGCTTTTCATTAACCAGTATCCTCAAGTCTTTCTTAAGATACTTAAGACAGTTTCTTCAGATACTTAAGATACTTCCTTAAAGATACAGTTTGAAAAAAAAGATAGACTTTTATTCCCGATAGGAAAGCCTACGTACTTTGAAAATGAGATTCACTGAATTAATAAATTACCTTTATAATGTTCTGGCTCTTACAAATACCTACATCTCTAATGTATCAGTCCGTGCTTCATCCAAAGGTAGCAAACAGCACTTCAGAATTTAACTAAAGCAGAAACATAACTATTGATATAAACATGCAAGATAATTTTTGTTTATCAGAAAAATAAAGTTTGCTTAGCTTTTTAATAACTTTCTTTCTTACAGAATTTAAGTTTTTAATCTTTGTACCTATATGCTTCAAATACACTGTACTGATACACAGTTACTGTGGGCATAGAATAACTCATTCTGCACCATAGGAATGACGTAGCAGAATACTTGAAGAGAAATAATGAACTCTCAAACAAGTAACAGTGAGACAGATAAGCAAGTAAGCATTGATTAGGCTAGAATCTGCTCAGGTCTTAATACAGTTAAGAAAAATGGTGGAGTGGCATTTTTGTACCATGGAAAGCTCATCTTCTAAAATTATGCCACAAAGTCCAGGCTTCCTTTACAAAAAGCGAATTCTGGAAAACAACATGTCATGGTATTCACCAACAATCTGAACACTTTCAATTCTTAGCAGTTTTCAGCTTAAAAAATCACTTCCATTTGAATTTTTAGGTCCTTTAAGGTATTTTTAGGTAAAAATTTTCATAAAAGAAGGAAGAAATCAAACTACTCAGTCCACCTGGAAATCGATTAATCCTCTGTCACCCTATACACAACCAATTTTGGGATCCGATCCATTTATTGTACACAACCTGCTGTCTTCAAGAAGGCATGAAACAGATAACAACTTCAGAGTCAGCAATGGGTCCTTGGCAAGGTGTGCTGGAAATTATTTTCTTTCTTTCATCTTTTCTTGTGGGGTACATAGATACCACACCAACCACAGTGCAGAAAGAAGGTCAATCTTCATTACTATGACAACAGCACAGTATTTGATAGATGTCTCTTTACTACTCAATTAAATGGGATTGGGACTGTTCCCTGGCACTGAGGCCAATTGGCGCGAAAGAACTGGCATCCATACTACCAAGCTGTCTTTCGTGAAGGTGGCCTCATCCAGACTGCCTACTGGGACCAGTCACTAGCCCACGCTAATTCCTGAACTATAAGCAGGAACTGTTTGGAAAGAATACTAGCTGGCACAGGGCAGAAGTGGGACAGTGACTGTTCTAACAATCTGACATTACAAACAAGCAAGCTGCAGTGCCTGGGGATGATCCATAGCGCTATTCAATTTACTAGTCTAGATGTCACTGCTAAGACAGCTCAAAACACTTCATAAATGGCAACAAGATATTCAGAAAAAGGACTCATGTCTGCATATCAACAGCAGAGTTCTTTGCTCCAGTCCACGCAGACTTCTATTAATTTTATTTGTACTGTTGTAAAATACTACAGTTGGGGTAAATAATTTCATAAACTGGTGGGATTTATAGAACCCATCTGAAGGTTAGCCTGATAGTCATTCTTTTTAAGAACAGTAGGGAAAAGTACGAATGAAGACAATTCATCTTATAGTAACACAGAAATATAGAAGAAATGGGCAAATTGCCTCTGATTTAGAAGTACTATCATTCTACTGAAAACAAAGGCTGAAATAGCTCATATTTTGATGTTTATATAAATTCCAGAGATGAACCTCACCCAGAATACTCTACTGTGTTTACAATAGCTATCATATATTTAACATGATGATTTGACTTCGTTTTCCCCCCTGCAGGCATGTGTACAGGTAAATAAAAATGCTGTGTTGTGCATACACCCATCAGTTCTGCATTTCCAAATGCAAGCTGACTCAAGCAGTGAGTTAAACATACATAAACTTGTTATGGGGATGAGTAAAACTTTTGGACAATACAGGCCTTCATCTCACTTTTTGCTGTAATGTACAACTTCATGACTTTATCTCAGCTGATTTATTCTAGTCAACAAGCTGTGAAATCTAATCAGCTCTCACACATAAAAATGTACACGCACCTCAATTGCTTCTTTTTTTCCCAGCAGAGATTCTTTTGGAATATCTCCTGTTACTGTGATCAACCTACAAATACTTGATATATCAAAGTTATGAGAGAGAAGGTACTTAAAGGCACTTTCATTTTAAATAGCTGTTATGCTTCCACAAATGTAAAATGAACCTGCATCTGTCTCTCATGTTCTATGCATTGCATAAACATTCCTTCATACAGTTACCCTTGCACATTTCAATGAATTTTTTTTGTTGGCAGTGTGACTCATTCCCATGTCTTCCCATATCCCATTCCCGTATTGAGGCCAGGTAGTGATAGGACAAGGGGTAATGGCTTTACACTAAAAGAGGGTAGATTTAGATGAGAAATTAGGAAGAAGTTCTTCATTATGAGGGTGGTGAAACACTGGAACAGGTTGCCCAGGGAGGTTGTGGATGCCCCAGCGCTGGATATAGAATCATAGAATCATAGAATATTTCAGGCTGGAAGGGACCTCCAGAGGTCATCTAGTCCAACCTCCCTACACAAGTAGGGACATCTACTTAGGTTAGGTTACTCAGAGCCTCATCAAGCCTGACCTTGAATGAGTCCAGGGATGGGGCCTCCACCACCTCTCTGGGCAGCCCATTCCAGTGCTCTGTGACCCTCATGTTAAAGAACTTCCTCTAATATCCAACCTACATCTATCTTTTCCTAGCTTAAAACCATTGCTTCTTGTCCTATCACTACAAACCCTTGTGAATAGACCTTCCCCTGCCTTCCTGTAGGCCCCCTTCAGGTACTGGAAGGTCAGTATAAGGTCCCCCTGGAGCCTTCTCTTCTCCAGGCTGAACAGCCCCAACTCTCTCAGCCTTTCTTCGTAGGAGAGATGCTCCATTCCCCTGATCATTCTGGTGGCTCTCCTCTGGACAACCTCCAGGTACGTCCACATCTTTCTTGTGCTGGGGGCTCCAGAACTGGATGCAATACTCCAGGTGAGGTCTCACCAGGGCAGAGTAGAGGGGCAGAATCACCTTTCTTGATCTGCTGGCCACAGTTCTCTTGATGCAGCCCAGGATGTGACTGGCCTTCTGGGCTGCCTTTGCACACTGGTGGCTCATATCCAATTTTTCATCCACCAGCACCCCCAGTATGTTCAAGGCCAGGTTGGATGGGGCTTTGAGCAACCTGGTCTAGTAGAAGGTGTCCCTGCCCATGGCAGCAGATTTGGAATAGATGATCTTTAAGGTCCCTTCCACCCAAACCATTCTATGATTCTATGATATCTCTGCAAGTACTCAAGACTGATAAATCCTGACTTTGGTCCAGACATCATTTTTTAAGTGAACCAAAACAGGAAAGCAACTTGGAGCAGCAAAAATCTGATCTACTTTAAAAATTATTATTAATTTTAATTTATTATATCTTCACTGACTGGAATGAATAGTTTACGTTCTATTTCCTTACAACTTAATTCAGTATATAAAAACAGCAAGCATATTTAGTGTTTATTAGGTATCCTTCAGCAGAGAATAAAGAAATTTTACCACAGATCTCTGACTACAGGGATTTTCTGCTCAGGTGTGTGCAGTTTCTCCATCTGACATTGACAACAATATATTCCCTTTCTAGACTCTACAAGCACCTACCATCCATCAAATGTGTGGATGTGTTACGGGTCTATATGCAGCTCACTATCCAATCAAATGAAAGAGACAAGACTAGACAAAAGATTCAGAGGAAGTCTAGCACAAATGAGTATCAATCCATTCTTTGATTAGGTAATGGCAATTATGATAATTACAGCAATCTACTACAGGGAAATGCTCCCAGATTGCCAGCCTGCTGCAAGGCATAGCACTTGCAAGTATCCACTTATGCAAAGCTTTGCCTGAACTTTTTGAATACTAACTATGTTCTTTCGGTTGTAAACAGCGTAAGTTGGCCTGATAATTTAAGACTGTGCTCTATTACATCTTATTAATACATAGTGAATTCTTCTAAATTATATGCGTTATCTATAGATATACACCTCACTGGAATGTAAAGAGAACAGGCACTATTGCAAGTTTAACCCAAATTCACACACAACACTGTGACAAAACCATTGTTTCTTACATATTCTTTTTCTGGATAACAAATTTAATGCTGACATATTTATATTATATAGGCATAAGGTAAATACATTATTTTGTTTGTTTGTTTTAGTTTGCCCCCTATATTATGTTCTCTGCTTTGCTGAACAAGAAGCCAAGCTCAAACAATTTGAAAAAACATAGGTGCCTGTAGCAGACTCTTGTGACATTGATAATAAATAATTATATATGAACATATCACATATGAATCATTACATAAATATATAATAAATAATTGTGCCTGCATCTTGCATATACATTTAAACATCAGAATTTTTGTCCTAACCTGCCTTTCTTACTAGTGAGAATAAAATAAAAGATATTTGAATCAAAACATGCTATACTGAAAAAGAGCATATTAAGTTATTCTCATTGCAAAGTGGCATCCATGGTTGTTAACTCTGCCAGACATAGATTCCTTTATTATACTGGACTTTTATCTCACAGCCCTAGTTCCTGTTATCCTAAAACAGAAGATAGGAACATCTTAGACTTCAACAGACTACAAATGGAGTTCAGAGTGCCAGTCCAGCATATAAGGGTATACCAAATTGTATAACTAACACTGTCATGCCAGCTCATTTGGCATTAAAAGTACTAGCATAGTAAGAGTGTGTCTCTGCTTGAAGTACACAGATGTATAACGGAGCTCAGTCTCAAAGCTGATGAGGTGAAACCTAGAGATGTGACGCATGACTTGCATTTATGTTCTGTTCTTGTTACACCAGCTAATAACATTACTTGCTGCCAGGCTGTCTACTATAGTGCTTTAATTAAGACCTCCTTCAGAATGCAGGGGTCATGCGAAATGAATGAAAACAGCAGGCCAAATTCAGAGATGATGTACATTAGAGTAATTTGCACTTCAATTAAACAGTGCAATTTGCATAATAAGAAGCTTCAATAAAGAGCTGGTAGCAAGGATAGTAACCTAGATTTTACCTTCGGTCTGTTTACACTTTCCTACTCTAACACTATCCTGTCAAATATAAAGTATAGTGAATTATTAAAATGGCAACTTCTACTATCATCTTCCTTTACTAAGTCAACAAGGAATAGTTTTTGGAAACAATGCTTTTCTATATATACCTCATAGAAATAGAAAAAAATTTTGGTTGATTGGTTTTGGCAATATCGTAGTAGAAGAGGGACACTAAAGTCCTTAATTAATAACTGCACTTAGAAATAAAGAACCAGAGCTGTGAGGATATAAAACTATAGTAAATAAGGTTCCAGTGGTAACCGCACAGAACTAGCTCTCATAGTATAGCACATGCCACCAGCAGCCCTTCTGCCTTTTTAAAGTATCATACCTATGTGTAGAGACTTACCCGCTGGAAAGATGATCAGATTGGAATTACTATATTACAGTTTGTATAAATTTTAAAATCTTGAAGATATACTGAATTATGTCACCCAAAGGTTTATATGAACCTATAGTATTCGATGATCTAACCCCAGAAATTATTTAGAATCTGAGTATTTTATGTCATACTTATGATGCCTCATGTAAGACTTCACAAAGGTCAGAAGAGTTACTTCTGACAAGATTAGTTATGCCTGCTTTTAGGCCCCTATTTAGCATATATCCCTTCATCTAGCTCCCATCGACTCTTGCTGGCACACAGATAGGATTTTTCCACATTTCTCTTTCGTTCTGCATATCATGGTGTGTTGTATCAACAGGAATTTACAGCATTTCCTGTATCAGCCAAGGCTTTGATGAGCTATACTTCGGAGCAGCATAAAGAGTATATTGTTCAGTAGTGTAGCCAAGATGTCCTGAAAAGGAATAGGACCTTACAGCAGCTGCTGGCCAATGGCATTGCTCTTTGGGGTTGTCATTGACCCTTTCCTTTGTTTCCAAACTCCAGGAGATGGTATCCTGCAGGCTAGCAATATGCTTTACAGAATCCAACACTGAACACAAGGGATTGATTCACTGTCTCAGTTCTCCACAAGAAATCTTTAATAATGCATTGAGCACTGCTGCTCTTTCACTGCCAGTCAACATCTGATAATTTAAGAGAAAAACCAGCAAAGTTACTGTAGAGTAACTATGTCAGTAAACTTTCAAAACGCCATAGTTTTTGAAGTCATAAATTTAATATTCTGAAAAAGCGACTTAGAAGAGTTTGCAAAACAAACACAAGTCTTTTTTAGTACAGAATCAAAAGAGTTCTTCATATTTCAGAGATCCAATGTTAGAACATAAGTGTAAGAGGGAATTACACGGATTAAAAAACAGTTTCTTTCTCTCCATATGGCAAATAAATAAAAGCAATTATAGAAAAGAGATTGAAATGGTAAAAGACAATACCAATAAGAAGATTTGTCCTTTATCTGTCTTAGGATCACTGCCATAGGATGGCTGTCTTCACTAAGGGTAAGTAAGTGATGAGAACAAGATTATTGAAAAAAAAGCTCTCATCTATTATTCTCAAACCCTACTCTTTCTATTTTCACTTCTGTTTCCGAAGACATTTTTATTATAACTATTTTGAAGTCTGCTATTTTCCCTAAGGGGAAACTCAAGTGAATTATGTGCATTTTAAAGAGAAAAGTGGTTTGTCTTGTCCCTTAATCCTGACAACAATAGACTATCTCTTTACCTCTTGCCACAAGTATTTTTTGGTGTGTCTTTTCCTTTATCTCTGATCCTGGTAGAAGGAATTCCTTGTAGAAGGAATTATTCACTTCATATAAATGAAGCTGGCTAGAATCACTCCTTGTCCTCAACATGCTTTTGTAGGGAAAGCAAATTTTGGAAAGTTCCTAGCAATAGTGTATTTAAATTCCCAAAATTTCCATCTGACCTGTCTCTCCCCTTATATAGACAGGAACTACTGAAGGTAAAGACAGCCTGACTGATATAAATGAGAGGATTTATATCTCCTCCACCTTTATAACATCATTTGAGAATGGAGACATTCTCACTTACTGCTCAGAATGTAAATAGAAAGACTTCTCTCTCCTTCACCTGCTGATGCAGCATAGAAATATAACACTATAGTGAAATATATTTTTGCCAGCGCCTCTGCTCTCCTCACATGTTGCCCAGCACTCATGAAAAGGCTTGTTATTCTGTGAGTGACTGGGAAAAGCAGGAAGGGAATTACAGTCTAGAATAAAAGCTCACAGCTTCATCTGCTCTCAGGAGAGCGCAATACAGACTGAGAAACTGTAATTTATTGCATTTTATAGATGATCATTATCTAATTAGATCATGTTCTTCATAACATTCTTTTAATTATCTAAAATATTTAATACAACTTTTATGCACTTAAAAAAGCTAAGATTTTCAAAATCTAGGTGACGTGCCATTTCTTTTAGTTTGCATTGCTGATGCTTTCTCTACTTCAGCATATCTGGGAACATAATTTGCTTTAAAGGTAACTAATAAAAATTTGGGTACATTTATATAAAAATCTAATACTTTATATGAAAATTTAATATCACAAACATAATGGATCATTGTATCATTAAAAAAAGAGTAAGATGAGGCTAACATTCTCTTTTCTTTTCCATTCATGATTACCTGTAAAAAAAAAAAAATTAAGGCATAAAATAAGCACCTTACCAAAAGTGAGTTCAGAGATGGAAGCTTTTGGTCCCTCAGACTGATGGAAAAATTTTGTGCTAATATTATACAATTTTGTGAAGTGAAACAAAGGATTTTTTTTTTTTTTTTTTATGTAAGCCGCTACCTTCTCAATTCTCTGACATAGAAATATCCAAATCCCAAACCTTTTTTTTTAATGAGCAATTTAGAGGATTTGATGGATTGCTTTGTTTGGGTTTTTCTGTTTGTTGGTTGGTTTCTGGTTCATCTTCTGCAATTATTATCAGAAATTTTAAAGACTGAAGCCACATCATTGGGAGTTTTACAGTCTTCCATACCAGAAAGGTCTGCAAAATGCACAAAAAAGCTAAAAATGGCCAGTCAAAACTTTGAAGGACTATTTCTTCAAGGCTTCCTCAGGCAGCATGGATTTTTCCTCTACTAATGTTTAAGTAAAGGAATACCACATTTTAAAATCATACTTAATATTTTAACAAGAAAATGTCATCTAGGAAATATATTTTGTTAATCTTGGGAACAGAGTATCACAACTGAAGTTTCAGACTTGTCCACCTGAAAATCTGAGCATATGTTGCATTTAGACAGAGACTACAAAAAGAGACTATGAACTGTTAACAGTTCTATCTTTCTCTCCCTCCACATTTTGGCTATATGGCACTAAAAATCCTAAAAATGCTTTGTCCTTCAATGTCTTTATCCAAGGCCATAAAAGTGATTGCAAAGGAGTATGTCAGCTGTCACAACTGCTGTTGTCCCTAGACTAACCTAGAAACAAAAGGTACAGATGAATAGAAAACATTCTTCAAGGAAACATAATCCATGGCAAAGTCATAAAGTCATGCACCTGCATCTCTAGTCTCTCTGCATCCTATTCCATACGTGAACTGCCTTACTAAAGATCCCATTAAATAAGGACATTAAATACTCAACGTCTCCAGCAGTGCATTGGATTACTGGCCTCTACAAGGTCTTAATGTCCTTCTACCCCAGCCAGGAGAAAAATGTTACAAGGAGGTTTCCAAAAAAATAATGTTGAAATGAAAAAGGTAACACTTCAATTTCCTTCAGAACTTCCCTTCCTTGTTGCACAATCCTCCCTATGGACTTCAGAAAAATTGGGGCTGGTGTCCCTGGCCTTTCCCACCCCAGAAGACTTGAAAGAGGTTGTGTTTGATTGGAAATCTTTATTTTGTTTCATTCGCTTTTGTAAGACTTCTGCCCATGACAAGCTAAAACATCAAGTAGTAAGATTTTAAAATGGGACCAAAGAATTTAACTGTGCAAGTCAAATAAAAATTCTTCATAGGAAGTAAACACCCACATCACTTCAGCAGTACAGGAACTTTCTTGTGTTTTTTTTATTATATCCAAAATATGATGGAAGAAAGGGAAATCCAGGGAGTCCAGCATAAAAAAAAATACACTACTCAGTAAATTACAAATTATTAGACTGAATTATCTTTTCTCTTTTTCTCTCCCAATTTTCTAAACAGGCTTTTACATAGAACTAAAACAAGATACTACATTCCATTTTAAAATGACAGTTTTCATGGAAATATTTTTTTCAAGCATGGAGTGCAGATTATCTTATTCCTTCATTACAGCAGCTGTCTTTCATATTATGTCCTAGATCCACATCTGTGCCATTTGCACTGCTCATAAACCTTGGTGATCTCTTCTTGTTTGGAAGTCAAAGGAAGTTCAGTGAAAGCCACTATCAAGCCTTTTGTTCCAATTGATACTGCTTGTACTTTATTTGAAAATTTTGACCAATAGATCATTCAGTGAAATGAATTCACCTGAAAGGGGCTTATTTCATTTATCTCAACAGGAGAACACTGCCAGCATCAATAGTCAGGTGTTTTTTTCAGAAAGACAAAAAGATGGAATTATTGCCATTAATCTTTATTCTTTAATCTTTAAATTCACTCTTCCTACTATCCTGAATACAACTTTTCAAACTTGAAATATAAATAGAACAATATGTTCCATAACTTAAGGCTGTATTTTTATTCAAATTAAACTTGGTTTTTATTCCTGTCCTTCTTTCCTCTGTCATTTGACTCTCATAGTCCACAACGCAGTTAAATCTCAGAACTGACTCCAAAGGTTCAATGTACACAACTCCTGGTGAAGCAGTTGAGAGAAGAGACATCCAACATCCATTGAGAAAAGAGTGAGCCAGTATTAAAACAAAACAAAACAAAAATCAAATGTCAACACTCCTTTCTTTTGGTTATAATTCCTGCAACCATGAACAAAAAAAATGAAGTTAATTTTTCTACAAATTCCCATGTTTCACCTAACTTATAGCCAAGAATTCCTTTGGGAATTTGTAGCAAGACAAGAGAGATGTCATTCATTGGAAAACTGTAGCTTAATTAAGAAAAGAAGCCAAGAAACAATCTGTTAATACATAGTTCTTTTAAGATATAGCAAATATGCTTTTGCTAAGTTATAGGCTGCTGAGAAAAATACAGTTATCACAATGCTAACTTGGGTGGAAAGCCTACAATTTTTTACTGTGTTAGACAGTATTAGTGAAAGAAGACATTGCAAATGAAATCACATTTAGGGTCAAATCCAATAATTCAAGAGCACTTTTAGACCTTTCCCAGCAAATACTTAAGTGACAGAATTTGTAACAACTTCAATTACCAGTTCTAGCAAAAGTCTCTTTCATACTCACTTTTGTCTCTTGTCTCTGCAGAAAACCACATTTCACACAGTGACAGATGAAAATGAGCAAGTCCTTTTCCTTCTGAGAAAAGTTTCCTTTTGCTTTCAATGTGTATCTCAATTGTATGTATGATTTAGTTCATTCTTTTAGTCAAAGACTTTGAAAAGGCTACAGTGTCACAAATAAATGCTTTCAAATGAAAAGACAGCAGCTCAATAGCAAACTGCACTGAAGAACAACTGGATTTTAGAAGTCAGTCCCGCACGCAGTAGGGCAGGTTCTTACGCTGTGTAAATCCAAACAGATCTTTTCACAAAGGTGCCACAACATTTTACCCTGGCTGAAAAACTCCTACTGGTTTTGTCAAAGAATCCATAGAATAGGTTCATATTTTTAATGTATCTTTAGTAAAGACTTACCTGCAGCAATATTCAAAGCATCCTTGAAAACCTCCCAAACAAATATTGAGATACATAAAATAAATTATAAAGCAGTAGATTATAGGAAACACAGATGACCTTTGTATTCTTCTCTTCCTTTCTCATAACTTACAAGTTAGGTAGGTGTGATTCATGCACAGTAAGTCAAGAAATTTCATGTTTTTCAGCAATACTGGACAACTGTAAAAATTATTTTAATCAAACTATATTTTAAAAGCATGAAAATTCTTCCAGAAATGTACTTACCTCTTCCAGAACAAGGTAAATTAGAATTGCCTTGGCATTTCTTAGCGCTTTCCTCAACTGACAATGGACAAGAACGTGGATGTTCACACTTCTTCCCAGTCCATCCTTCTTTACAGTCACACCTTCCACAATTACACTGTCCATGACCTTTACAATGAATATTATTAAAGATTAGCCTTCATGCTAATGATAGGTATTAAAACCTTATGATTAGATGAACTTTATCAAAGCTGTGGTTTTGTTAAATAATCAATTCACTATATCTACTTATTTTCTGAAAATAACACTGATCTAGAATGCCATTTAAGCCACATTTCTTTTTAATTTTTTTTTCCTAAGGGATGTTATGCCACTTGGCATGCACTCCTCATGTGAAAGGGTGGAATAGAGATTACAAATACATATTTCACCACTCTTTGGAAAAGTGGAGCCATTATGAGGCAGTATTTCATTTACCTTTATGTTCTTCTTTTTCTACCACAGTTGCAGCATACTCTTTAAGTAATATATCAATGCCATCTTTTATCTACTTGCAGTCAACGTGATCCACTAGAGACACGCAATGTCATGCCAATTCCAAGTCTCAAACGAGGCCTTGTACTAAGTAGTGATGTGTAAATCATAAAATACTGGACACACTCTATTCCCTTTTCAATAAGGCAGTTGGATGTGGGTTTAGTATCTCATTTGCTAACTTGACTCTTTCTGACCATATCTGAACATGGCAACATAAACACGACTTTCCCTATGCAAGCTGAGGTGAGGAAAGGCAACCGAACCCCATAGAAGCTTTTCTGGAAATTTTCTTTGGAAAAATATGACAGACAAGGAGTTAGGGATGAATCCTTCCTGAGAAATAACCTGTAAAGCCATTGAAACAATCTATTTTCTCTATAAGAATGCTAACATATCCAGACCAAGAAAAAACAAGCTAATTGCCCAGCTCCCTTCATCACGAGCCTAATGCTTTTTGCAAAAAGCAGTGGGATTTTGGCAACACAAAATGTTCCTTGAACTGGATGAGGAAAGTTTAAGCATCAGCAAAAACATTCCTTGCCACAAAATCAAATATTTATTTTCATAAGCTCTGACAGTAAGTTAGATCATCTCTCACAATTTTCACACAGTCAGCATTCACTGGGCACAGGACCCCAAAGCATTGCTTTCATGTCTACTCCTCTATCCAGATTCTTCTTGAAAACCATAGCAACACATTTTATAGCTCTTTCTAACCATACTTGCATTTTAAAACTGGCTTATATTATATTTCTAAAACATATGCATTTATCAATTCACAAGGAGAAAATGTGAAGAAGCAAGCATTCTGTGAGTTATTAGAGTAGCTCCCAGAATATAAGTCACTAATTTCACAATTACTTTTCTTTACATTAGTTATTTGTTTGGCTTGAAAAGCACTAAAAGCTTCCTCTTGTTTAGAAGGTAGATTTAGATTAGTACTAGGAAGAAATTCTTCACTGTGAGGGTGGTGAGCCACTGAAACAGGTTGCCCAGGGAAGTTGTGGATGCCCTCTCCCTGGGAGTGTTCAAGGCTACATTGGATGAGTCTTGGAGCAAAATGGTCTAGTGGAAGGTGTCCCTGCTCATGGCAGGGGTGTTGGAACCACATAAGATTCCTTCCAACTCAAACCATTCTATGATTCTATGGCTCTGTCCCTTGCTTTCATGTGTACCTGCTGACAGGTTGTGAACTGGAAGTATGTTCCCTGAAACAGATAGATACTTATGAGAGATAATGCTCTTTCATATAACATTTTCTTTGCCAGAGCCATAGAAATGGAGCTAATGAGATGTGTGAATGTAGGAATTTTATTGTGGAAGCCTTTTTTATTTGTATGTCAAGTCATGAAAGCTATTCTCTCTTTAAAGGAAGAGACTCCCTTCAGTATTGAGAACATATCTGAAAGAAAATAATTCAGTAACATAGTGAACAGCACTTCAGATGTTAAAAGAAGGCATCCAGTTGCCAATGAGATACTACAAATTGACAGTCACCCCAAGCCATATGAAGCTTCTGGAAGGAGCTGCTGTTGTGTGATGTTAAATTCTCACAGCAGGGCTGTCAAGTCCTGTCATTTGTAGTTTATGAAATAAACATAGCATTTCATTCAGTTACAGCAAAACTGTTTACATGTAAACATGATTTCCTACCATTTCAATCTGCTACTCAGGACAATGTGACTTCCTGTCTCTACCTATTATCTAGACAGGAAAAAAAATTGTATCAGCTCCATTTGTTGTGGTTTTAAGAGAGCTGGATTCTTTTCCTTGATTTGATCAATTTACAAATAATTGTGAGAAAAATGAGGATATTTTACAGACACACCTAACGCGTGCACACTTTGTGCTCTAAGTAAAATAATTTCACATAAACAAATAAAAAAGCTGTCTAATTACAATTCTGCTAGTGAATCTCTGATTTACTTCCGAAATGGGACTAAGCAGCAGCACTAAAAGACATTGTGCACACTGCTTCATGTGAAAATGGATTTGTTGCACATCCTCTTTGAGGAATGCATAGCTGGAGGGCCAGCTAAGGCTAAATTATGATTTTCTAAAACATATTGGAAAGGGAAGGAATAAGAATAAGAAGCAGTACTATTTTTTTTGCTGATTAGACAGAAAAACTAAGCTTTACTTCAACATGAATTTTAGTTACATGAAGCAAGACATATGAGTGCTTCCTTTTGTATCTGTTGTAAGATTTGCTCATTTACAATTTTGTCTATGTAATAAAGAACACCTCTTCTTACTGGTCCTTAATCCAATGTCAAATGGCAATATTTTCCCACCAACTCCTTTGTAACTGTCCATACTTTTCTTACAACCATTACCACCCTAGGCAGCAGCAGTAGCAGTGGCAACGATGTCTTGGAAAGAGGGAATTCAAGCCCTGTTTCAGTGATTTAACATTAGCTGTAGGTTAGTCACAGGTTTGCTTTAATAATCTAATTAGGTTTGAAACTCTTGTGTTCACTCTTAACTACAGAACACATTTACTGTGCTGTTTTTTAGCTTTGTATTCCTTAGCTGATGCTGACATTTTGATAAGTCCTTGAGTGCTAAAAACATACTCAGTAACACAATAATATAGTCAGAAATTTACAACATCTCAAAGTCAATCCTCCTGCTGCTCTCATGACTGCAGTTCTACATCCTTCCAGCTTATTAATTAAATAAACCTATAAAACATTTGTAGGTTGCTGAGACTGTAGCAAGCAAATGAATTAACTGAAGGTTTTTAGAAATGCTTCTTTTTTTTTTCTTTCTCATTTTAGTAGCTAGTGATTCATCAATATTTATTAAAAAAAAAAAAAACCCGCAACAGTTGAGAAGCCTTTCACCTTTATAACACGCAAAGAAGTTAAGAATTTTATGTATCATGTTTGTTTCAGCCTTCTCTCCCTATTACAGACAACTCCTATGATCCCGCCATGAGGGATCTCTCATTCTAGTATTAGGAAGAAAATATACCTACATCATTATGGACTTGATGAACCTAGAGGTCTTTTCCAACCTCAGTGATGATCCTAGATGATCCTAGAGGTCTTTTCCAACTTTAATGATTCTATGATTATTTTCCTTGATGTGTCTGCATTGTTTCTATTATTAATTAGGCCAGATCAGATTTCTACAGGATGCATTAGAGCTGACAACCTTTAAGCTGTCAAGTCTCTTTGAAACCAACCTCGTACACTTTTGCAAACTTCCTATGTTGGTTGTTTTGGTTTTTTTTGGGAGACGATGTTGCATGCTGTATATTAATCAAAGTCCTTCTCCCCTGCCCAGTATTAGCGTCTTTATGAGTAACTATAGACAATTGTATACAAGGTCTCACTCAGAATCTCAGTTTTTGTTAGTTGATACATGAAGCATCAATTGAAATACACTGCAAATCTTGGATGGCTAAGGAGATGTTAACTAATCTGAATATAATGCTCTGAAGTACAAGGAGAAGAAAAAAGGAAGGTGAAGGTCTTTAAGATGTACAGTCAGTGATGTGTACTTGGACCACCCATTCATATTTTCCACATACTGGTCCCCTACTTGTTCTCAGGTCAATTGGTATTCTCAGGGTACTGTTTTTCATTAACTCATTAATTCTCTTTTCCTCAAATTTCTCCCTCTTGCTTGCCATATAACATAAAATAACAAATAAAATTTGATCTAATAAATTTTCTAATTTAAATTTCCCCAAGGAAGGAGATATATATATATATATATTTAAAAGTTTTAACCATTTGCCAATTTATGTTAGGTTACATTGAAGACAAGAGTATTAGAAGGAAGTTGGGCACCTAAAAGTATTTCATATTTACAGAATATTGTCAAAATACATAGAAAAAAGGACATTTTTAAAGAAAGCTTTTGAATCAGAAACTTTTTTTTTTAATACAGAATTATGTTTTTTAATTTAAAAAGTCCATTCCCCAAAAAACAGCTAAAGCTAGGAAAATGAGAATTGGAGCACTAAGGAAGAGCAAGATCAGACCAATTGGATGTTGTTGTTATAAAAATACACATAAGTTCCTTTTATATATATTCCTTACCCGAACAGAAGTCATCAGAATATCTATCATACACTGCTTTGCAGTTCCTTTCATCACATTCACAAGTATCTCCATGAATATCTCCCCAGTCACCAGTTGGGTCCACATCATGGCATGTGCATTCCCCACATACACATGTGCCTAGGAAGGAGTTAAAACAAAAAGAAAGAGAGATAGAGATAGAAGATTAACTGAGCAATTTAGTGTAATATTAGTTTGATTACAGGAATTTACACTTGTGGATTTTCTACTCTCACAGGAGTGTAGTTTTAAAGCCACAAGTGTTAATCATGAGCATATGCTCATCTTCTATGATTTAAAACCTTCTATGATTATTTGGTAGAAATACTTTATACAAGCAAGTTGACTTCTCATTCAAGTTTCTTTTTCTGTTGAGCCTTGTTAAGCATCAACAGAAAAATGTAGTGCACAGAATAGTCATAAATCTTTGACATCAACAGTAATTTGCCCTGACACTAATGACAATAAAAATCAATGTTGTTTAAACGACTTGGGCTTGGGCACAGTGGATAATTAATGGCTGTTAAGGTATAAACATTTAAACTAGAAGGGAATCCAAATTCTAATCCAGCTGAAAATGTCTAGGAGGTCATTTACCTAAGAAGAATATCAGCAAAGATCTGCATGAAAATGATACGTTTCCACTTTTCCCAAGCCAATATTCAGGGCCACGCTCTATCATTTACAATAAGAATGGAAATGTGAAATATGACTAAGATACTAATTTGGCACAAACTTACTGATATACAAAGAACATGCATCCTACCTACTTAGGAAAAGTCAGAACAAAAAAAGGCTGTTACCTTATAAATCCAAATATGCTTCAGGGACATACATTCACTACTTTTTCTGAGATGCCAACAGGCACAAAGAAGCAGCCTAACCTTACAGATACATGCAGTTCATTTCCTGAAGAGTAGCTTCAGCTTCTACTACTACACTAAAGCCTTTGTCTTATTCAGATCACTCTGAACAATATAATGCACTTGAGGACAACAGGACAGTGTGACTAAAGAGTGTAGATATGCCAGTAGATATGGTCATGTTGTCTAAAAAGAGAAGGTCTACACAATCATACAGCATGACAGTTAATACGAAGCAGAAAAGAGCTGCTGCCCTATTTAGTGCTAAAGCCACCAAGATGGCCCTCAAGAAATTTTCACCTGATTTTTGATACTTTCACAATTCAGTGACATTACTGAAGGAGCAGGAAAAGGAACCAACACCAAACAAACAAAAAAAGACCCAGAAAATGAGGAAATGCCTCTGGAGAGTGATTAATCCTTCCATAAACAACTTCAAAGTGAATTTGAATAAGCTGTCCTGCATATCAGAATGAAAAACACCATCTCACCAAAGTTTAAAAAATCTAAAGGTTCACATCTGGTCTCAACTGGTTGATTAGATGGTGGAAAGATATAGACAATTTATCCATCTTAGCACTGAAGGAGGATGAACAGCAAGGTTACCCTCAATATTTAAGGTTTAGAAGGCTCAAGACTGACAAGACGAGCTGCACCTATATCATAACATGTATAAAGACAGAAAACTCGGCAAATAGGACTAAAAAGAGTAGAAATACTGTGTTGGAAAACAACTTTATGTAGTCAAAAGCCTACACAATTTTTATGTGGATAAAATCACAAATATATGAAAGGCTAAAAATATAGAAGTATTTCATGAACAGACCTTTGCATAGGAGTTTGCAGCTACTCAGAATATCAGCCATATCCTCATTTCACCCAATTACAATGTAGATTTAAAGAAATTTCAAATTTGACAAAAAAATTGCTTTGACACAAAATTCTTTGACAAGCAATTATTTTCTAGGTGCACACTAAGCATCTGATCTGAAGCCACTTCAATATTTATTATTTCTAGGATTACAGAAAATGTTTTACTGCTAAAGTTCTGAGACAAAATGATCCTACATGATGTCTGTATTTGAACCAATCTTTCACTCTCCTCATAATTAAGAGAGTTTTCCCAGGATAATTAGATATTCACACTGTAGCAAGTTTTGTCAGTAGAGATGTTGTAAGAGAGGTATCTATGTGACTTGCACTTACGTTCTGTACTTATGTGCTGTAATTATTCTGGACTGTTGCCAAAAAAAATAACATGTTTTTTTAACTCTTTGTTCAATGAAGCCAAACATATCAGCTTGTGAAAGGCAGCATTATTTTATGCTTTTTTTTTTCCAATATGGCAAAATGAGACAGAAGTATAAGGTAAAATTCAAATTTCAGAAGTTTATGCAAATAAAGCCCCACGTAGTTAGATATATTGCGTGAAGACTACCTTTCCAGCTCTGTATGCATTCCAGAACATTGCTACTGGACACTTGGTGGTTTTTTCAGGTTGCAGTGGAAACTAAAAGCTTTGTGTTCTCATTTTCCTTATTCAGTTGTGAGTCCTTGGTCTTCTTTAAGAGTGAATTGACATATAGACCTGTTGGCCTTACAGCACCAAGCCATTCAAAGTAAAAAACCTGCTAATATTTTATTTTGCAGGATAGGTCTCTCACTAAAGCAGATGTACTAACAAATTAGCCTGCTCAGTCTTACTACAAAAATGAAGGATGAGAACAACTTGGGTCAGCTTACTCCCAAAATGGGTGTAGATTTCTGTAAGTTTATACGTAAACAGAGGTAAATACCTACTTACCTGGAAACGTATATCAAGACTTAACATAAGTGAGAACAAACTAGAAAATAGCAAACACAATCAATGTCCTACTGCAGAAAATGCATACTGTACAATAAAAAAAGCTATATAAATATGTGTAGAAAGAACGTGCGAATGACACACCTCTGTTGCTGCAGATTTTGCCATCTGGAGATGTGCATCTTTTCTTGATCTCCCAGGGGGTGATGTCACACTGGAATTCACATTTATCTCCATGCCAACCAGCCTCACAGTAACAGTTTCCACAGTAACACTTCCCATGGCCTTAAGCAGAAACAAATTTTATACAGTGAAAAAGAGGCAAGTTTTTAAAAGGCATTAACAATTTAACTGTTTTGATTATAACATAAATATTTTTATATATTTGAGCTTAAGTTTTGAAACTTTATAGGTAAATTTGGAAGACAGTAAGTGTAAGAGTTAAAATGTAAGCACAGCTTTAAATGTTAAGAAAGGACACACTTGACCACTGTACTTGGCATGTCTAAGAAAGCATTGTGTGTTCTTCACTCCTCAGATAATTCCATCAGAGGCACCTTGATTTACTACAAACTGCCTACATTGCATATGGCTTCCCTTCTTACGTGCGAATAAAATTTTTGAACACAGGTAATCCATTTCATGAAAGATAAGAATTAGTAAAATGAACCTTTTAGATGTTCATTTCGCGAATCCCAAAATCATAGTTGGTTGATCTGAGGCTTGATGAAACCAGCTCCTGAACATTTTTATCCATTAAGGTTCTTCTGCCACATGCTTCAATGACACAAAGCATTTAAATTAAGTGTGACTTTTACTAATCTTAAAGCCATAAGTTAATTATTTACTAGAAGGATCAAGTCAGGATCTTGTCCTTTTTTCCTTCTAGGTATGTTATGCTTAGTAGACCTGGTTGTCTCAATCACAGTCTGGTTAGCTTATATTCTTAACTATCAAGAGTGCCAATTTAGACCTGTAGAATACATATTTTTTCCTGTTTTTACAATTAAATGTGGAATTTCAATTACAATTGTTTGGTTACATGTCAAATAATAACAGATGACAAAAATATAATCTTATTTAGATAACTAAACTACAAAGACAGTCTAAAATAATGATGAACAGTGGACAAGAAATAAAGAGAAAAATGGTGGAGTGATCTAACTTGATCTATTGGCAATCTTTTCAGATTAAAACATCATTACTTCATTCTGTATTCACAACTGTATAGTCCTCAAATAAATGTGAATGAAATGATACAATTTGCCACTGTTGCTCTTGGCTGAAGACAAAATCATGCCATTAGAGCAAAAAAGTCTTAGATAAAGACCATAATTATTAAAAACAAGCTGCAATTTGATTCCAAAGTTTATGTAACCTCAAATAAAAAGTAAGGTTTTCCAACTGATTCTGGGAAAGCTTGATGCATCTTTGTAAGTCTGCCTTGTCTGAAAATTGATTTGCTTAAAAAATGTAGTTTCCTTGTGCAAAGATTAAGATACATGTTATCTGTATCTCAGCATGGTATTTTGTGCTTTTGTAGGATAAAATCTCAGCTCACAGCTGCTGGATTTAGAAACATAAATAGGAGCTTTTGTTTTTTCATTAGTCTGATCCTCTTGAGTTGGCTTTCTTTGAAAACAATCGAAATCTTCAAGACCTGTCTATACCTTCAAGGGCAATAAACAGTATGTAGCAACTAAGCAGTTGCTACACGAACTGTGAAAGTACAACAGGCACTGATTAGGTTCACCCTGTTTGTATAGAGTATCTAGGGGCCACTGCTAGCTAAGCAGAACCAGATTGGAATGCTGTTTATTTATTACTTCATAAATAAACTGAAATTATTGCTGTGGTGGAAATCCTGTGGAAGAAAAGATGGCATAAGGGTATTAAAGGAGGCATCAGGATCAGGGAGAGAAGCAATAACCAAATAGGCATGTGTGGTCTGCTTTTTCTGTGATGAAAATTATGTACCTTTGACTTTCAGTTCATGTGCTGTCCATTTTTTCTGCATAAGGCCTGGTTCAACATATGGTTACATACTGTAAAGGTTTGTTGAAAAGCAAAGCAAAATCTAACACTCATGACTTATATGCGTAAACTTTTCAGCTTACAACAACCTAACCAAGTCAAGCACACCATCAGTTTATACCTTACATTTCCTTTAGAAGGCTTAAAACCTTATATGAGGTATCAGGGCTTTAATACTAATTACTCACACACCTTAGAGACTTGAATCTACCAACATTTTTTTTGTTCTTTTATGTCAGCATACTTTGATTTCTCCACACACATAAAACTAGTTTTTTACATAGATGCATCTGGTCTGTTTTGGAATATGGCACTACTGGATGAAAGAAGAGGAAATAAAAGCTAAGAAAAACCTGCCAATATAAACCAGCAGCAGCACAACTGGGGGAAAAACCTGACAAAAACAGCAGAATTTACTGGAACAAAATAAATGGTAGATTTTTATCATATTTGTTACTATATTTAATGGTTACAAGTAAATAACTATAAATAGAAACACTGGCACATAAAAATTATTGCCCTCCACTCATTTTATTTTAGGCAATTACTGGAACTATTGTACTCTACTCCTGGATTTGGACTTCAGAGGACCATTCTGTTTACCCTCATTTGAAATCCCTACCTAACCCTACGCAAAAAAAAAATGTTCTTTTTGCCCTTAAAGGCACTTAAATAAATAGAATTTATTTTGTTGACAGATAAAGCTATTTTACAGAAGTGCTCTCTCTTTGTACAGACACTCAGAGCAAGCACTATAATCAGAGTATGAATAGTCTAAGAGTATGAATAGTCTAAGAGCAGTTCTGAACCCTCCTGTATGCATACAGACACAATATCCATGTCTATAGCTTGAAAATATATTTGTAGCACCTTCCAGCTCAAGGACAAGTCTCCCTAGTAATATAGGCAGCGGCATTTATAATGCCATAAATGGTGTGTATTGCACAATATTTAATTGTCATGTTCCTATCTTATAACGAAATAAAAGCACAGTTTGAATTTTGGTTGCTTTTCTATCTATCAGCAGAATTCACTCCATCTTATTCTCTTGCCTTTCCTTTCACAGATGAAATTTTTCTTTATTCATTCCTTTCCATTTTTATCTCCTGAACTGCTTCTGAGTTCTCATCCTTCGTTTATTCTTGTTCTTTTAAATTTTCGCTTCCTTGGCAAAATTCTTGATAATCTATTTTTCTTTTTCCTTTTGTTTCATTTTATGTCCTCCATCTTGCTCTCCTCTGTGCCAGAAAGCATTCACATTTCTTATATTCTGCTGAAGACAGACACATTAAGCTATGAATTACCTTAGTGAATTACCTTGTATAATCCTCTTAGCAGTTCTTCCAAAAAGAGAAGGATGTCGAAGGATTTCTTCATTCTTTAACCTCCTGCTTTGCTTGTTTTTGCATGTGAAATTCCCACTTACAGTTACTTTTATAGTTTTCTTTTGAGTCATACATTCAGCAAGGACATTCTGTAGGTCCATACAAATTTTATAACAGCCTATATTAATCTTCACCCTTTTTCTTGTACTCACTAAAATACATACCTGTACAAATCTCTTCTGTCTCTTCGTCTATGCATTCTCTGTCATCACATTCACAAAATTTACCGTAGATGAGTCCGTTTTCTTCTGAGTTTGCACATTTACACCTGCCACACTGACATGTGCCTGTGAACATTTAAGACAGTGCTAAATGATTGCGGTTTATGGAAAGAGTTTCATTAGTCCATCAGAGATGGTATCTATTTTATTTCTGAGAAGACTCAAATCTAAAGATCAGCTAGCCAGATAAAGGCAGACACAGAAACAATCCATATTAAAAAAATACCTAATCTTATATATAAATGGATACAACATTCAAGCGGTTCATTTTTAATAAGAAGCACCATATTTTCCCAAGTAAAATTCACTCCTACAGCTGTCTGTCTGATTTCATACAACTGAGGTATGAAGTCAGATTTGGAAATTATATCTTCTGCCTTCTGAAAGGAGAGAATTTAACTTGGTCATCTTCTCAAGAATGAAGCCTGGATTTGTCCAGTTCCACAGTCACGTTACATGAGACGAATAGGGCATGGCTACTGAGAACCTGAAAATATGTCTGCCTAAGTTCAAAAAGTTCCTTTGCACTCTAATCTCTAGTCTCTTTTGTATAAGCATCATCTGAGCATTAAGATTTTTTAAGTATAGGTTTGGAGAAAAAGCCAGGAATCAAAGGAAGGAAATATTGGTGAGGAACATTCACATGAGACCAGATGATCAGATGTCAGGAAAAAAGGGCTCAAGCTAGAAAGCAATTATCACACCAATACATTGATTATACAACAGACAAGCTAATTGCAGCATTATTAAACAAACCATAAGTATCATAATAGCATATCAACAATTCTACTGTAAAGTGTGTGTTTTTCCAGTGGTATTGATGTCCACATTACAAGTTATTTTATTCATTTGAAGAGAATAACTTCTTATTCCATTACTTTGATCCAATCTACCTTTAAGCTTTTAGGGTTATTTTTCTTCAGTTTGTGGATGATGTCTCAGAACAAAACACAAGGTGTTTCAGCAGTCACTGGCGTCACTATGTCAGCAAATATAGATTTTTAAATAAAGGAACTTATTCACAAGAGTCATACATATTTTAGAAAAACATGGTTATTCATACAAAAGAAGTCCTCCAAAATAGAAGTTTTATACTGACACTATACAACTAGTTTGCAGAAATCATTTTACATTTCACCATTACAACTATATAACAAGTTTTACTAAATATTATATTATTCTAAAGAACAGAAAAATGGGGAACTGTGACACACAAGGCCAGTCTAAAAAAGTAAACTTTAAAAACATTTGCAAGAGCTAATATATAGTAAAATAATGATAATACAACATAAGCAACCTACAGAACCAGAATTATTTGCTACAATTACTTGGAAAATAAATACAAATAAAGTTTTTCAGAAAACTGTCTTGCTTATAGATAATTCAGAAACAGGAAACAAGATAAAGTGGTAAATTGTTTCATAAATTGGGCATCTAAAGAGATCAGACAGACTGTGTCCTGTAAGTGTCTATTCCTTCTCATTAACTGGAAGTGGAAATTGCTCACATAGAGAATCTCGGTTTAGGTAGGAAGTCCCAGTTGCTCTGACAAATGATTAGGAACAGTTGAGTCAGAAAAGTTAATTTTAGGTGCATCTTGATTGGATCATGAAAAGAATGGCAATAAATGGTTAGCTGTGTGACAGCAGAGGCCTATTTTTGCAACAAGTCATGTCATCTCTTACCATCTCTTATTGGCAATTAAAAAAAGAGCTCAGATACCAAAGGCAATGTTGGCAGTAGACTGAAAGGCAATCCCATCAAAATAAAATATGTATGGCTATAGCCTACCAAAGTTACCCAAACTTGATAACTAGTGTCACTGGAATTCCTGTTTAATACCAACAAAACCTAAAGCATTTATTCTTTTCCTGATCTCACAAACACTGCTTGCTTAGCCACTTTTAGTCGTTTTTCAGGTATGTTGGTTTTCCTGTGAAGACTCAGTGACAGACAGACTGGGGCCAATTCTAGCCAAGGAAAGAAAGAGAAAAAAAGCTCTTAACATTCCTGTTTAAGTACTTTGACTGATCACAATGAACTATGCTTACTTTTGAGAGTCATCCTCTCATTCAGGTGTCTCTCATTTGTTAGCCAAATAATCATGAGTCTCATATAACCTATATTATTGTCATAAATGAATTGTATCCTTTACTCAGTATGCTGTATGCTTAACATTTTATGTTAAAATGGTTTCACATGTTGCTGGGAGAGCCTACCCTCTCTGTAGCAAAGTCCCACAAATCCTTTGGGTTCACTTGACATGTCAGCAAGTAACAAATGTAACAAATGTGACAAATGTAGTTGTATGAACATATATGGATACGGATAGAAATTAAAGGTCAGAAATAGTGAGCAGAAATGGGGTTCTTGAAACATTCTCTCACTTGGAGATCAATGTAACGGAAAGACTGGAAACCTGTTTCTGATCTCAAACCTTGACTGGTAGCAAATGCCCTTCAAAATTTGATCACTCTGTAGTGAAGCCTTCTAAAAGGCTGTTCCTTCTTCCTCTGATTTTTTTTATTTTTTTTTTTTAAGGAAAGGACTTCCTATTTAGGTTAGGAAGAGTTATAAAACTAAACAATTAAATAAAAGAGAGTTACCAAATCATAAAAAGCGAACACAGAAGTACCCCATTAAAATGATTCAACAGACTTTACTCAACTTTTTTTAATAATCAATGTTACAGCTCAAAAGTGCTTCAAAAAATTGTACAGCTTATACATGTCCAGGGAAAATATTTGCAAATGCCATTTCTGCATGCTGTAAACACAAACACCAAAAAAAATGATGCCACCTTCTGTGTGAATGCCATTACCATAACCTTTTGATGAGCAAAATACATGACACAGCTGCAGTTTCATCAATCTAAAATAGCTATGGAGTACTAGAGTACTAAAGTAGGCATTCTGAATCAGTGCACGTCATATGCACAGGAATAGGCCTATAGGAAAATTAAACATTTTAGTATACATGCAGTTATTTCTAAGTCTCTTGAAACACAGCCTACAAAATTGCTAATTAGAAAAGGAATTACAGTGATTCTCAAGATAACACAGGGAGAACATCAAGCCATCAAAAGCAACAAAAGACATCTTACCTGCACCAGAACAGATGATATCTTGAGAATTCTTGCACATTTCATTGCTTTTCTTCCGTGTAAGATTGCAAGTAGTTGGATACTGACAAGCTTCACCATACCAGCCTTCATCACATTTGCACTTCCCACAATCACACTTCCCATGGCCTAGCAATGGAAGGAAAGAGTGTGTCAAGTCTTTTTTTTTTTTCATTCAGGAAGTGTTATTTTCTAATCCAGTTTTTAAAATAGATTCTATCAATTATAGTTTTAAATGAACATGATTAACAGTTTCATTTAACGTACTTCATATGCAATTAAAAACAGAAATGAATAAATATGATACTAAATATGAGGAGACACCTGAAATCACCATGACTTTGAAATCTAATGCACTTAATACATTCAATAGGTCTACATATGAATTATTATTTTTAGAAGTAATACAGATCTTAAACATCCTGTATGAGCAATGGTCTTTCTTACTACTTTCACCTCTTTCTCATTCCCATATTTCTCTACTGTTAACTATTATTAACACAATTGAATTCCAAGAGCAGAGATTCCATTCACCTCTTTGACCAGCTGTAGGCAAAGAACAGCTAGAAACTGCAGCCTGAGGACACAGGATTAACTATTATGATACAAACCCTGAAAAGGAGTGTGGAGGGGTCCAGCTACAGCAGCAAGCAGTAGCTCCCTCATACAGTAGCAATGGCAGCTCCTACCTCTACCAAAAGGTGCAAATCCTTCTTCCTGAAGCCCTCTCTGGCTACTGGTCCTCCAGCCCTCTCCCACTCACTTAGACTCTATTTGGTTGCTGCTGCAAAACGGAGTTTTATCTTTAAATATTGACAAAATATAGGCAATGTAGCATATTTTGATAATCATAGGAGTATATTTACTTATGATTATTTGCTAAGTCTGAAGTATCTTAAAGAACCAATGCAGCTGCTCAACTATTAGGAGATGGCATGCTGGCCTTCTATCAGTTGAATAATACATTGTTGAAAATTTGTAATATATCTAATAGCATAAAGAACTATAAAAGGAAAGTTTTTTCTTAAAAATTCTTCAGTTCTTCTGAAAAATACCCAGATAATGCAGATGAATTGATAATTTAAACTACTCATGTTGCACATTAAGTATCAAGTTCTACGTTAAATTCCAGGTGCAATTTCTATCACTTAATTCCTTAGCATCCCTTTACAATTTTCAGTAGTAAATATGAAAACAGTTGCAAATCTTTTAAACTAGAATATTCAATTTTAAAATAAATACCATTTGAACATATATCTGATTGACAAAAGACTATTCCCTTCAAATCATTACATTTAAAAAACAGAAACTTTTTGCTGTCTACTTCAAATGCATCTGTTGCCTGCAGTTAAAGCCAACTGCCTGAAAATACAAGCCCAGACTGTTGCCAATAGGAAGAAATTTAGATAACTATTGGAAATAGAAAATTTTAATGCGAAATAGGAGTATCTTCTGTTGCTCAATAAAAGGTTGTTTGCCTTCCAAGATGATCCCAAGACATACATGGGATAATATATGAATATATGAATACATGAAATAATTAATATATGAAAAAACCGTGGTTCAAAAACATATGAGAGAATCATATTAGTTTTTGTTTTAAAAAAGAAGTTGCCACCTTAAAAATGGCTGAATAACTCTATGTGGTAAAGGACAAGAAATAGAATTAGGATATAAAATATCTAATAAAAATCTACCCCTGCGATTACTCCACTAAAAGGCAACAGCATAAGCTATTCTGGAAAATAGTGATTTAGTTTTCAAAAAAACTAAAACCAAAACACAACTATGTCCCTATATTTTCCTTCATTTCAAGGATTACTCATCACAATGACTTTGCATTCTCCATGTTAGGCACTCTTGTGATTTAAGTTTGTTGCCTGCTAGTGAAAAAAAGATGCTCTAATAAAAGAAGGACTGATTTTCCCATTCCCATGTCTAAATAACAGAGGAAATCAGAGGCCACTGCTGGTTAGTACTGACAGTCCTGCAGCACTAACCTTTCTCAGTCAGAGATGTACTAATCTAACATGTGGTACATAAAAGGAAAAAAAAATTCACTTCAAATTCATACACTCTATTTAAAGACAATGAATAAAAGACTTCCATGACAGTAGTCATACAGAGAAGTTGGCTTTATTTAACAAGAAAATACAAAAAGCAGAAATGGATGAAATTAAAATGAAATAACAGAAGATCTCTTGCTTGCAATTGAAAGCAACTATAAGGAATTAAACGAATATGAATTTGTAAGTTTGTATTAATGATTTTCACCTTGAACACCCCCTTAAAATATCCCAATTTTGCCTTTTTTTTTTTTCAGTTATAAAGCAATGGCATGCTTCTGCCCAAATATTTGAGTGAGAGGACTATGTTGAAGTGTAGAAGGCCATAAAACTGCCTGCAATAGCTTGTAGAACTGGCTATATCTTCCCTGTCTCATAGATGATACAGTAGATCTGCTAGTCAGCTTGATATAGTAGTCCTCTTGCCTATATCCATATGTATCAATCTTATTGTCTTCCTCATGGCAAAAATAGTGATGTGATATACTGTGAAAGAATTAGAGAGTACAACAGGTTTCTAACTGTTTTCAGATTCCTTTCAGAAAAGTTTGTGTAGCATCTCTTTTGTTGTATATTAATTTCTGCATTATTTAGAAAGCAAATAATATTATGAAATAGTAACTAAGGAGTAAATAGCACTATGAAAACTGTGAGGTGGTATGGTATCTATCTTCCCAGAAAATAAATTCTACCAATAAGGAGTATACTTAAGTATCTGAGGATGTGACATATAACACAAGAAAAGTCTTAAAAGACCTCACTAAATAGTTGATCAAGAAGGCTATATCTTAGAGTAACTGATGACATGTTCCATTTTTTTTTTAAATGGCTGTAACATGAATACCTGCTAAACATAAAAATATCAGAATTTCACTTTAAAAAATCAAGAAAATAAAGGATATCATTAAGACTCAAGGAAGTGCTAGAATTCCTTTAAGATTAAAAACTGTAGATGTAGCCTGTGAAAAAGCCACAGCTTCAAACACGGGGAAAAAACTTTTCTAACAAAGGGCTCTATTTCTAGCTAGATGAGCAGTCACCTCAGAAGGTCTATCTGGAGTATGCAGAAAGCTTGTAGGGTGGAAAATGAAACTAATATGCAAGGAAATCTGTCAGATGTCAGAAAATATATGGGGAAAGTGAGAACAGAAAATGTTAGGCAGGGTCAGATCTTGCAAAATTGCAAGTACTGAAAAATACTTTCATCATCCAAATAAAAAGAAAGCAGGAAAAAGAGTGGCTTCACTAAGCAGCAAAAAGCAGTTAAGATTAAAGATAATTTAAAGACAGTCCAAACCAGAATTAATATGAGGATGTTGACTACAGTAGCAAATGCAGTGTGGCTAATGATACAGACGGTGGATATGAAAATTACTCATCTAAGATGAGAACAAAACAAAGACATAAAAATATTTTTAAGGAAGTGTCTAGACCAGGAGGGCGAGACCCCATAATCTCCACTTGAAGTACTTGTAATACTTGCACATGAAAGGCCAGTTTAATAACAAAGATTTTAAATGAATCTATCAGTCTGGCAATCAAATGTCTGAAAAACAAAAATAAACCTAACTTTTTCTCTTTTAAGAAAAAAGGATGCATATGATCCAGGCAACATAAAAACAAGTGGCTCTGATCTCATGAGCTGTGCAAAGATTTGAAGCAAATTACGAAGCATTGCATAGCTGGAGACACTGAGGTAATGAAAAATGGGACATAATGAATAACAGCTTTATCCCAAAATAGACCATCATTATGGCAAATTAATCTAGACTCTCTCTTTATAAGATAACTGATATTTTAAGAAAAGGAACACTGGAACTCTAGCCAATATCATATATATTGGATACAATGCCACTTAGGAAAAAAGTATGATTCTGGATAACGTAGTCTAGAACTATAAAAAAATCACAACTTGGTTTACAGAGAGAGAACAACATTAGGACCAAAAGGGGTATTACTGGGATGGAAGAAGATTACTGGTGATATTTCAAAGAATGCTTTTGGAACAAAATATGTTTTACTGATATTGATACAAAGTGCTAACAATATTTGCCAAGGACATAACCCAGTAAGACCTCAGTAGAAAGGTGAAGATGGAAAATCATACAAAATGAACTAGACAGTCTGAAGTAACAGAAATTGATTGAAACTAGAAATACAAAACACAGGGTGACTCACTAGGGACAGGGAAAGGATGCTATAGGCTAAGACACCCCCAGTTGAAAACAGCAGAAAGAGCCTGAAAGTATACTCATTTTAGCCCTGGAAAGATGATATGACTAAGTCTTTAGCTGAAAAGAGTCTGAGATGTACCCACTGAAGATACATCAGTAGGGACAGAAAATGGTAGCAAACCTGCATTTGAAATGCTACACACAATGTAGGTAAAATTTACATGGGTCAAGTTTATGCTGGAAAATTACCATTAGGCCTCTAAACCTCAGAAGAATGAGTTAAGCTTCTCAGGGAAAAAAAAAAAAAGGCAGAATTTTAGCCACTTGCAAAGTTGCAATAAGCTAGGAGTTAAAGCATCTCAGCTGAAAAATAGTAATTTAAACCACAATTGTTTGGCTCTGATCACAAGCTTTTGCTCTTAGACTCTTAACCTCATTCTAAGTGCATTCTAAAAATGTTTTTCTAGTACATGTTTGCATGTCTGTAGGTCCAAGAGCAAAGACACAAAGGTAAAATCTCTGACAGAAAGTTCTGAATCCACATCGGAACTGTATGCATTCAAGGCACCAGCTTGGAAGCCCAATTTCGCTGGGATCTATCTGTGATCCATCACGAGAGAGGCACTTCTGCAGACTGACTCAGGTCCTGTGTGGGCTGAGTAGTCCTCAGAGGCTGGTTTTCTTTCTTCACTAAACAGAGAAGCATACAATGATTGAAAAGGATACACAAACTGAACTGGTGGGACTTCAGAGTTTGATGCATCTATAGACATGTATGAGAGCAAAAAAATATTTTTGATTAATTTTCTTTTGCTTCACTTATCTATACAATAATCTATGCTGGGTTTTAAACATTCTGACACACTTTTAATAAAAGAGGAGAAGGATAGCAGCTTAGTTATAGCTTGAACTTGATCAGTTTACAAAAACAATTATATTACATAGTTGTTGGGTAAAACAGAAACCGAATTTGAGCATTGCTTCCATTTATACGCATCTACAAAAATTGTAGCATTCACCAGTGCTATTGCTATTTCTATGCCTCCCAGTGGAAAAGATTCTCTCCACCTTTGTACCAGTTTTGGCTGATTTTTTTTATTTCATACTAACGTTCACTATGCCTGAAAGCTCTGCTATGTCTTAGTGGTTAAATTTTCCATGGGCAATGCTAATACTCAAAGCAAATTACTTGTTTTGTTACCTACCATGCTCTTGCCACCTAAGAGCATGTGTGAATGTATGCACATCTAAATGTCATGATTATCTTTTCTGCTGAGCAGTGGTGGGGCAGAGAAATGCAGACTCCTTATAAACACTTAGCAGAAAAGAAAAATTAAGAAAAGACAAAAGAAAAGGTCAAGACCTCAAATTGAGTAAAAGGTGACTGGATCAAATTCTTGGATCTTTCATTTTCTGGATAAACTCTGGCACAGGACAACATTACCAGGGCTCCAAGGGATAAGCTTAAATTCTCTTTATAAAGCAAATAATGATAATTAATTTTGTCATAGAAATTTCTGTAAAAAACTAATTTCTTGGTGTTTGTGAGCTTTCAGATGTTATGTATGATTCGAGATAGTTAGTTTAAAAACAAGCAAACAAACAAACAAGCAAAAACCCCAGTGAGGTAACGTAATATCTTTAAAATTACATTCACACTTTTTCTCAGCAAGATGAAAAGAGCACTCCCTGTTTAGGGGCAATTGTAAAATTATAATCGTATGCTCGTTAAACTGCGAGGATCAAGCTCTTACATAAATCCTTGGTTCATTAAACCAACACTATTGCAGATACTGCCTTTGGTAGAATACCTGTTTATGTGGTTGTGTGGCATTAGTTATAGCACAGCAACTCTCACTACAAAAGAAGTCTCTTATTGGAGTACAAAAATCCAAGCTGTTTGACCAGACATTCAAATACACTCAGATGTCTTTGCTGTCACTTATTTTTGATAACTAAAGCCCAATTATTCTATGTAAGAACACAATTAAGGGCAGTTCTCATTTTAAAATTGTAATGGAATCAATTTCCTACAGGCAGGTGAGATTTAGCATAAGGATTCCTCGCTATAGCATAAAGTCAGCCATCAGAAGGAAATCAGCAGCTGGCATGATAATTGAATTGGGTTCATTAGTATTCATTTTTAGCAACACTGAGTGATTCATGAAGTGGTTTTCAAATCTAAAAAACACTTTGTGAAATAGGTGAAGAAATATGAAGAAGCTGTTGTTATAGATTCCCACTTTAAATGGGGATGTTAGATAGGAAGGATAATTGAGTTGTTAGAGTTGAAAATTTTAGGAAAGTAAAAAATTAAAACATTGCTCTGCACTTTCAGCACAGTGAAGATGTTTTTAATAGCTCTTCCTAACTGTATGACTTTCTTTTCTGTAGTTAGTGAAGCAGATTTTGCTACTTTACAGCAATGGAAAGGTAATGAAAATACTTCAGATTCCCAAAATGACCGATTCTGTTTAGCTGCACTTGAGATTCTCAATAACTATGGCTTGCATTCTGCTGAAGCATATCTCCGCGCCTCTTCTTTCATATTTGTTGCAGTTGCAATTTTGGAAAAAATTCTGCCCCTACTGAAATCAGGTTCAGCATACTGAAGTTTTCACAAAAAATACTGGCTCCCCCTTCCCATCCCAGTCACTTGTTTCTCTGCCTATGCTGACGTTATGAGGATAAACTATAGATTGGTAAAAGGGACTGATTTGAATTTAGAAACAACTCTCAAAAATAAAAACCACAAACGGGAAGTTTGAAGGAAAAGAGTTGCTCAATGTTAGTATGACATAATTTTTTCACTGAAGCCCCTTTATTAACAAACTGCAGCCCTGCTAAGAACTGCATCAGAGATTTTCACTTCAGAGATTTTCAAGGCAACACCATAAGCCCAGAGGCCTTCAGAGAGGAAAGGAAACCTAACATAACTTATTTCTCAAAAGGCTATTAAAAATGAAAAAAAAATTGAACTTAGGTGTTCTTATATTAAGTCAATTTCTTAGTGTTTATTTAGGGTGTACAGGTGTTGAAGTACCCCAGAACAGCAGATAGGGAGATTCAGCACCGGCCTTTGGGCAGCCTGAAAGAGTGACTGAGTCACTGTGACAAGAGCACAAAGGGTCTGGGACACAGTTTGCCACTCAGCTCTCCTTAGTGATTGGATTCCCCCTGCACCTTTAAGTCCATCTGATATGGATTTTTAGAGTTAAAAAAAAAAAGGGGGTGATAAAGCATCTTGCTTGAGTTATTACTGAATGCACTTTAACAACAAAAACATTGTAAATGGTGTTAAATCATAACTACAACAGAGGCACTGATAAAAACAAATCAAACTACTGTATATACTTCTTAAGGAAAAGACCTTGAGTAGATAAGTAAAAAAAAGTCCTATTGCACTTGTTGTGCTGTGTGTTGCAGGGATTGCTTAGCACAATGTTTTAGTAAACAAATATTCAATAGTGTTCTAAAATATAAAAACTATCAGAACCCACATTAAAGCATAAAAATACACCAGAGGTGGGTTGGAGTTCATGACTGCAGATATCAGTGGATAAAGAACGGGCTGGATGGTTGCATCCAGAGAGTGATGGTCAACGGCTCAATGTCCAGATGAAGGAAGGTGACTAGTGGTGTCCCCCAGGGGTCTGTGCTGCGACCAGTGTTGTTTAATATCTTCATTAAAAATATTGACAGTGGAATTGAGGGCACCCTCAGCAAGTTTGCGGATGATACTAAGCTGGGGGGTGCAGCGGATATGCCTGAGGAACGGGATGCCATCCAGAGGGACCTGGACAGGCTGGAAAGGTGGGCCCAGATGAACCTTATGAGGTTCAACAAGGCCAAGTGCAGGGTCCTTCCCCTGGGCCGGGGCAACCAGCATTATCAGTATAGGCTGGGAGAGGACATACTGGAGAGCAGCCCTGTGGAAAGGGACTTGGGAGTGCTGGTGGATGAAAAACTGGATATGAGCCACCAGTGTGCAAAGGCAGCCCAGAAGGCCA
>VZZY01020119.1:17321-50759 GCA_013400335.1 Eurystomus gularis | reverse complement strand
TTATTTCAATATTTAGTTACCACTAGTTGGAGAAAAGATTAACTATAAACAAATATAAACAAATTAAGATAATAATAGAAGAGTATAACAAAATCATTACATTTTAATAGTGATACATTCTTTTAAAAGATGTCTAACCTTTTCCCAATTGTGGAAAATTAAACTAACAACTTGACGTTGCCTTATAATGAATACAATTACCAACTTGTCAAAAAGAATCTAAATTTACTCTTCAGAGAGCAATGACTCATATTTTTGTATTGGCTTTTCATGTACAATGGTGGGACCCAAATATGAGACTGTTATTTCCTTTATAACAAACTGAATGAGCAATTATTAAATATAAGGTAATCTGTTTTCTTTTTTTCTCTAGGATGGAATAAACCAACCTTTTCTCAGCATAGAAAAAAGAAAAAACATCTCTTTCCAGCCTCTGTTCTTAAAAAACAGACAGCTATGACTGCATTTATGTGACAAAATTAAATCTTTTTTGCATGTGTTATCACACGATATTGATCTTTAGTTACCAGCCACTAAAGGATTCTTCAATCAGGCCTGAGCACTTGCAGTTAACTAAAATGTTGCTTATGGTCTTGGACTCCCTAATAATAACTGGCCTTATTTTTATTACTTAATTGAAAGCCCTGAGTTAAGTTTGGTTTTTTAGTGTTTCCTTGCATAACCTTGGAGAGACAAATTAAACTTTTATAAAACCTTTAATAAGTGTGCTGCTTTTTAAGATGTCAGTTTAATTGTTTGAAAAGACATGCAGCACAATTCAAGATTTTCTTTTATTCCACTACTTTTCTGTTCATTTATTTCAAAGGTGGTACTGTAGAGTTAATAGCATTGGGTATGTATTTGTGTAACATTTAAAATCGCACAAGGGAGATGGTGTACAACAGGCATAGTTTTATGTTAAGACTGTTATTTCTGCACCTGCAAGAAAGTTAATGAGTTACATTCTGTTCTGATGAAGAATTTGCTGAGGGAAATGTGGTAGTTTGGTCAATGAGGAGCAAAGCACTGTAGCTTGCAACGGAAATAGCTCTTGTCTAGGAGCTGCAACAGCTGGAGCTCCACCTCAGAAATAAGTGTGAAATGTTGCCACTGGGTAAACCTACTTAAAATGAAATCTGAGTTTTAGTCTTTGAAAACCAAGTGACCTATTTTATAAAGAAAACAAAGCAATGTTCCTCGGCAATGTGAATCCTAAACAGTTATCCACTGAAATCAATGGGTGCCATAAATGGTTCTGTTGCATAGAGATATAGGGCTTTCTTTTCTTTCTGCTGCCATCACAGGTGCCAGTATTATTAAGCTAGAGAACGATATTGACCGCATAACGCTGTTGTAACAATATGTGGTTCTATTGTTCCCTAGCTGTTCAGGTAGTCTCCTTCTGACTATATGAAATACAAATATGAGAAAAAATTTTTGGGGGGTTTTGGTTTTTTTTTCAGGCCATTTGAATGCCATTTGCAAAAGAGATATTTAAAAGAGATTATTGTGTAGATTTCCATGAAGAAGAGGCTTTCCTTTCTCAGAATATCAGGAGCTCTTTGGGAAAACAGATTTTGTTTTAATATAGCTGCCTTATCCAATGACAAATAGAGGAGCTTTACTGGTGATAGAAAATCATGTGCCTGTAGGCAGTGCCTAGAAAATGAAGAAATGTTTGCAACTTTCCCAATGTTCCTGGCTAACCTTTTGCTGCAGCAAATCCCACAGGCCCCTCAGAGTTTCAAGGAGAAGACAGCCAGGAGACAATGTGTTTTTGAAGAAAGTACTTTGCATTTGCCTTTAGTAGAGTATTCTTAACTTTCTGTGCCGCAAAAAGTCAAAATTTGTTCTATATTTGTACATGGAATTGAGTATGCAAATAATGCCTGAAAATGCATTATAAGATTGTGTTCAGTATAAAACTGACAATTGTGCAAATTCCTCTTCTTCAATGTAAAGATATCTTTCTTTTAAAGAGTTTTCTTCTTTGTTGCTTATTGTTTAGATTTCAAAGCTTCATAGCATTCAACATTTCTCCAAAATTCCTTTGAGCATGGCACATTGTAGTTGAGCTCCTCTGAAAACCTATTGTTAAATATAAGACAAGATGTATATGCACACTTGAAATGTACTATTTCAGCAAACAGATGTAAGAAATCAGTTTAGGGGGACTGGTCTGGAGTGAACCCCAGACAAATGAATACCTGCTGACCTTGGTTTGTTATTGTCAGTTCTTGCAGTTAAACTGTGGTCAGCACTATCTCAGCTAAATTGACTCTAAAAATAGATCAAGCATAGATAAGACTATGAACATTGCATTCTTTCCTTTTCTCCTTGTAACTCAGCTTTTCTGTAATTTTGTGGCTACTTCTCTTAAGTTATTCATTGACTGGTTGTCTTTTCTTCCCTCCCCTTCCTCTCCTCCCTTTCCTTCCCCTTTTCTTTCTCCTTCCCTTTTCCTCATTTCCTTCTCTCTTACTCTGTATCTTTCTTTCATTTCCTTTTTCTTTTGCTCTCGCCCCTTTGCTCTTGTCCCAGATAATCCTACCTTCAGCTATTTATTGACAGCTGCCTAAGCTATCACTTGGTTTGATGTGAATTATGCCATTCTACGTGATACTGGAAATGAGAGAAAGAATCCTGCATAAAAGATTTTGTCTCGTGTACCATTTGTGGTACAAATTCGTAGTGAGAAACTTCACTTAGACTCTTAGCTCCTGCTACCTCACAAAAGGTAACTGAGTCCCCACGAACTATTGACCAGATATGTCGTGCTTCAATTAAAGGTAGCAGGCCATTAAGGGAGAAATTCCTCCCTCCTCTCCAAACAGATATATACGCACTGTTTTCAAAAATATGTAAGGCTTATGTGAATAAGGTAGGACGTAGCAGTGACCCTCATTTAGACTACTGCTTTCACTTATAAGGCAAAATTAGAAATATCCTGAGTTTCAACTTTTATCTCTTTCAAGAAGAATTGGGAGTGGGAGGAATAGGAATTATAGCTTTGTAAAACTGCAAGGGTGAATCCACAAGAATTCTGTCGTCTATACAAAAACATCTATCAAGGAAGCTTGACCCAAAAGCTATGTATTCAGTAGAAAACAATCTGGGAGCTAACCTGAATCCTCATTTCATAATCAGCCCAGTTTATTGTAATTTCAGTTCTGCCAGTCAGCATTGCCCACACATTTTTCAAAGTCCATTTTTAACATCTGTGGCTCATTTTCAAGCCCTTTTTAAAACAGATGATTTTCTGGAACCACTAACAGCGCATTTTTATAAAATAATTTTTTTATAGGAAAGTAATACATTGTACAAGGATATAAATTAACTAGTGATGGAAAACATAGCCAGTGTTTTGAAAGGACAAGTTCTATTTATTGTACTTAGCATCATAATTAGTCCTTGGCAAGGTTAATACCTACAAAAATATCATCCAAGTAGGTAAACAGGAATAAATGGTCTAATACAGAATAAAACATTCTACAGATGCATCAGGTGAAGCTGGAATAAGTGGTCTGTTCTGAAATAAAGGTTTTGTAAATCATTTAACATTTATAATTTGGTTAGGTATGTAAAAAATCCAAATCTTCTCTTCTAGTCAGTAGTTCTGAATACTAAATGTAGTAGGTAATCATGAAAACAGGTTTCTTTCTTCTCAGGCAATGAACTTCTGCTGTAATACAATTAACCTTTGACACAGATAGGAAGTTTTGTAGAAACAATTAATTGAAAATTGCTTTCTTTTTACAGGCCATGGCCATTTAGCACAAGTTTCTTCCGTCATATTTTATTTTTATATTTTCTAGTTGAAATTTTTTTGCTTCATGTTTTTTTATGGGAAAAGAGAATAATTACAATAAAGAAAAATATTAACAAACATAATCAAAACATTCATGAGCACTCTTATGAGACAGGAAACCTCTTTTCACCCAAGTTCACTGTAAGTCCATTGCCCTCAATCTATGTCTTAAGGTTCATAATTCTTATGCATGAAAACTTATTTGGAAAAAGGTACAATGTCAATTTAAAGTGACTTAACTCATCTGATTAAGTAGTTTGCAATTTCTCTGATTCCAGAAAATGTCTTAGTCCAATTATCTCTCCTATTCCAGAAAGCGAGGGTTTCACAAATGGAGTTAATCAGGAAAAGCAGCTGAACAATAGCTATTCCAGGGTAACCTTCAAGTAGAGAAGCCATAACGCAATGCTTGAATGTAATGGGATTGAGCTGGTGGTAATAGATTCAAATTTATTAAACACTGAAATCCAGCTCATTACTTCCAAGATATATGACTCTGTAGGTCTAGCTAGGGAACAAAGCACTAACAGCTATTTTTGTGACGTAAATTGGTAGGTTTTTCTCTGTGTATGCAATAAGGGCAGATCTACTCTTTTTATCTAAGCACTTCTTATGGCTCCAATGGGTGAAACTGTAGCCCCAGGACAACTTATTCCATATGCCTGCTGCTCCTCTGTAGTGACCTTTTTTTACATACTCTGGACAGCAGAAAAAGGAAAGTGACACAAACTAGATTATCCCTGAGTTATAACTGAGGTTATAATTTCAGTTAGCACATGTCTTGGTTTTGTTAGACCCGTGTCCAGTAACTGTGCTGCAGATCAGATGGTACTTCATAACTTATCCATACATCTAAGCCCCTAAAGTAGAATAAGCTCTAAATGATCCAATTTGATTTTTTTAGGTAAGGCTTTGGATTTCACTCTCATTTTCCATGTCATCCATTGTGTGCAACCACAGCACTTAAATATCATTGATCCAAGAAAAAAGAGAGGGGCCATACTCAGCTAAAGTGTTTTCTAGGTCAGTGATCCGAATCTCCACTTTCTCCCTCCATTTCACTTGAAATAATTTACAATGATTCCTCAAACAGGCAGAGTGATTTGTGAAGCAAACATACATAGTTACAAGTTTCCAAGACCTGAAACATTGCAGCTGGAAGATAAGTGAAAATTTTAGATCAAGTACATGGGTATCAAGATTTCTGTTGTTTATTAAACTTTGTTTATATACTAACATTTTAATCTATTCCTATGTAATAAGAAAAACCGACCAAAAATCCATCATGAGTAAAAGCTAGAAACTTTTCCACAGAGCTGTCTGAATCTGTAGGAAAACAAAAAAAAAGGTAGATATCCATGGACAATCTACAGCTTGTTCATTTGTATTCCTATTTCCCACTAATTTACAGTTAGAAGCTTATCATGGTTAAAGTGTCTTTTTGATACTGCTCTTGCCTGAAGCCTTCTTTGGCAATTGGCTAATGATCAATCTGATCTATTCTGCCAACACTACAGAGAATATAGTCAGAAGTCTAATTAGTGGTGTGTGAAAATACCGTTTTCCCTTAATGATTTTTTTTTATTCACTGTTACTTGATAGTGCTCATTTGTGCTGTACAGCAAACTCAAAGAATTAGTACATGACAGTTTGTCTACACAGAAAAAAATAATTGGCATCAGATCTAGAGGGAGAAAATTTTAGCTTCATTTAGGAAAAATGGGTGATTTAATACTGACCTTTCTGGTAGGGAGGTCCTAGCAATGTTGGGGTTCACTTATGGTATGTTTATAGCCTTTCCTGTTTTGCCCTGTGGAGGTACTGATTCTTTTGGGATATCAAGAAGAAAGGCATGGACACCCAAAGCTAACTGTCTAGTTTATTGAGCAAAGCACAGAAATAGCGGAAAAGGTTATAATAATCTCAATTCTGATATTAATAGAAGCAATGAAAACAGTAATAGCAATCTGATGTCCTTGGTGATGCTGGAGCGCTGGTTGCTGCAGCATCAGACAAGCCTTTTCATGTTGATCATAGCACACTGTGCAGATCCTGCCCATGGTGAGGTGAATCACCATTGTGGTCTTACAGATATACAGGATTTTCCTAGAGGTAAATAAATCTGGGGTTTTTTTTCTGCTTTCAGGTAAAGGACTTTGACATGCAGGTATGCTGCTTAATCTTGGGATAAGGCAAGGTTTGTAGATGGTGTCATCCACATACACTGGCTGGCAACCATGCACAGGCTTCTGTTACTGTTAATCAGGCAAGTTCATCCAGCAATCCCTGAGGTTCACTGAGAGTGGTATGCTCCTGCACATTGCCATAGAAAGAAGTCAAAGACGGTCACAGTAGAGGTTATATAGTGGTTCTTCATGCTAACATGCAAGTGTCTACATGCAAGTGTCTACAATCAAGGTCTGTGGTCATACTCTGCCCGGATTCTGTTCAAAGACGTTGTCTCATAATATCTTCTGCAGTGACCCACTACACCTACCAGCACAACGAGGCACATTCTTCCAAGACAAGACCTCCTTATGAGATCATCTTTCTTCCTTTCTTGCAGTCAAGCACATCATATCCTGTCATATCAGGACAAGGGATAATGGTTTTAAACTAAAAGAGGATTGGTTTAGACAAGATAAAAGGAAGTCATTTTTTATAGTGACGCTGATGAAACACTGGAACAGGTTCCCCAGAGGAACCTGATAGAGGCCTTATGCCTGGATACATTCAAGGTTAGGTTGGATAAGTCTCTGAGCAACCTTGTCTAGTTGAAGTTATCCTTGCTCACAGCAGGGACCTTTAAAGGTCCCTTCCAATCCAAACCATTCTATGATTCTAGAACAATGGTAGATTCCTTGGCTAATAATCTTTGACAGGATGTAGCTGAGAGTGCTTGTGTTAGCAAATCAAAAAGTGCAGCCAGACCCTCCTGGTGATCCAGCAAATATTTTTCTTTTTTCTTTCCTTAGGGACTAGAGATTATCAGAATAATAGACCATCTGAGGGGGTGCTGCAGTGCACGAAATAACACTGAGAAAAACCAAGTATATCATGAACAATTATTATGTTGTAGAGAAAGAGCCATATATTTCAGGAGTTACACATATAATTACAAACAAATTATTAAGGCACTATAAAGGAAGCCATTGAAAAACCAAAATACTTGTTTTAGTTACCTCCTTATCAAAACTAAACTTCATTGTCTTGTGTAAGAATGATAAAGGCATTCTGTAGCAAAATATAGCACATAGAAAATACTCCTAGGTATATTTTCACCAATAAATATAAAAGATCCTTTTAATTTGAATGATGACATACTTCTATAAACAATGGAGGGGCACTGCATTGCATACCAAAGTGCACTGGTGCTTTATTGGGATGCTTGAAATATTGAACAAGATTCAGAAAGCTTATTTTGCAAGAGTCTGATAGGAGCATGTGTTATAGTGAAGCCTGTCATTTCTCACTGGTCACACTCCTGGCTATTCATGGTCCTTCATGAATGGAAGTGACTTTTTTCTTCTTGCTAACATAAAGGAACTTATTTCTACTGGGACTTGTTAGAAACTAGGACAGGAAAAGCAAAGATAGGGTACTTTTTTGTAGTCTCAGTTTAAATAGTATTATTTTGATCAGGTGATAATAGGTGAATATGAAGAGCCTAGATGATTTTGCAACTAGTAATCATGTCACCTTTAAAACTGAAAAGCAATACATGGAGTGCTTAGCATGAGAACCGCATTATTTTTTCTGTTGAGCCCTTTATGTGTCTAAGTGCTGCAAAATCCATATTTTCTTCCTAAAAACAGAAAAAAACCCCAAAAGTAGAGACTTTGTAGGCAGCAGATAACAAGCTATGTGTTTTGATAATTGATTTTAATTTAAAATATCAAGATGTTATGTAGAAAATAGTAAGAAATAAAACAGTAATGATTCTCCTACCAAAATCCTTGAAAATGGGAGTAGGCTCAGTCATACTAAAGTATCCTGTAAATTGACAATGCTTTTTTTTTACTAATGCACATTTTACATCAATATTAGACATGGTATTGCAATACTAGTAGCTAAACTAATTGAAGGGGTCTCGTACATGTGCAGATAAAAGGAATTTAATGCATTGCAAAAGATTAAAAAAACAACAGAGGAAATCAATAACAGGAATTAGCTGCAATGGACTGTGTCTGATAAATGCTTACCAAGAGTTAATAGGAAGTGGTCTAAAAGCATTTAGACAAAAGAGGTTATCAGTATGTTGGCTAAAGATATTTGATAATGTGTAACTGTATATGAAAATTCTTTCTTTTATTTTGTTGCATATATTGACCTATGTTTTCAAATATTGTCTACTTACCAGTCCTGTAAAGTAAAAAGCAATGCAAAGAAGACTGCTGGGTTAGAAATCAAGAAATCTTACTCATTTGTAACCTCTATGAATTTTAAAAGCATTTTTCTTTACTTTTGAGTAATATAAGGTAGGTAATACATGACATATATTAAATAAAAATCCAATAAAATGGCATCAGGAATGCTTGCATTCAGTGCATAAGTTTGCAGTGTAAGACAACAGGATGTCAAGAAATCTGGGATAACAGGTTGGAACATCTGCTACAAAGGACAAAAAGCTTCCATCTTCTCTATCTTCAAATATTCATATCGCTTAAAAGAACAGGAATTATAAATAGACCATTGCAAAACCCAGCAATCCATCCCAAAAATTAATTTCAGTCTCCAAGACAGGATTTTTTTATAGGTGTATTAGCAATGGTATGTACATCGGGCAAAGATTAGTACACAATGGATGCAGTTTCCAAAAGGCAGGGAAATTTGAAAGCAAGTCACAAACCCTTTAGCCCCTGTACTTACACAATACCTATGAGGCTGATGAAGCCATGAGCCTTCTGAACTCATTGAGAGTACCGTCACTAATTTCAGAAGACAATACTTTACTATGTGACTTTTTATATGACGATGACTGATTTGTCAATGAGTTTAATATATATCAGGTCAACATTTCTCAGTTTTCGAATATTGAGATGAGCACAAAATGCATTTATTTTCTTCTTTTGCACGTTTTCTTCTGAACTTATCTACAGAGTGAGTGTCAGACCCTAATCTTGTGAAGTGTTTTGTAGGTAATCCTTCTGCAAAGAGACACTTTCGTTTTAGTTCAATTACTTGTAACAGCTTTTATTTGCTAGACCTCTGGATCTTAGGTGTAAGACTGCTGCCAAATGCAAGCAATTACCTTCCTAATAATATAATGTTCTCTCCATGGCTTTTCAGGGCTGCAGTGCAGCTAGTTTTGAAATAGGTAGAGTGGCTGTTTGTAACTCAGGATGACATCTTTCCATCAGTGGCATTAGCAGACGCTTTCTGAAGAAGTGGGGATTACTTCAGTGGAGAAAAAGGAAATACCGTTGTTGCCAGCTGGGTTTTTTCAAGGGCAATTGAAAACCAGAGTTTGGATCATTTTAATAAATATTTCATGACACATTAGTGAGCAGGAAGAATCCAAGAGTTCAGGATTAATTCTTTTTGCTCTTAGTATTTTATCACTGCATGTCTATCCTGCACATGCAGTGGTGATATACAGACAGAAAATACCAATGAGTAACATTTTGAAAGACAGTATTAAAGCCAGTGAGTAAGACTGTTGGGGAAGGCTATCAAGGAAGTTGCAGATAACGTAAAAAGAAGCATGTAAGGGCATACTTTCAAAACCTCACTGTAGCAATACTTGTATCTTTGAAACCAAAGGTTTTTATACACAAAAATACGTTTAATTCAAGAAGTATTCAAAACAATATGGGAGAATATAAAACTGTGCTGGATTTTTACTTTTTTTCCCTTTTCTCATCTATACCAAATGGCTCCATTATTGCTACTACTTTTTATTTTCTCCCTTTCTCTTTCTCCCCCTCTTTCTTCTTTATTTACTTCTCTTTATTTTCTGTGATATAAAATCACAGAATCACAGAATAGCAGGGGTTGTAAGGGACCTCTGGAGATCAGCTAGTCCAAACTTTCTGCTAAAGTAGATATGCCTAGGTCAGGATTCACAGGAACACATCCAGGTGAGTGTCAGAGATGCTGCAACATAAGTTATATTTACTTGGTGGACTGGATTATCATCTTTTCCTGCAAACTACTAGTGCTGTATTTTTTATACTGGGATGATTTCTACTATAGTTTTACTTTAAAGAAAAGCATCTGGCATCACCTTCACTGAATAATCTTTATTTCTAAAGTTGTATTCTTTCCTTTCTATGACTATGATATTTTGTAGTTCACCCTAATTGGCTATCTGAATCTCTTGGTCTTGCACAATTTAAACAGTTGGAGTTTGTTGACTTCTAGAGACTAGAAGCAGAGTTTGTCATCTTTCTAAATTTTCATTAAAATTAGCATTGATGAGTAGGATCTCGTAGAGTGCTGTTGTCTTTTAACAGCTCATCATTTACTCAATGAAAAAAGTCTTATCCATGACATCAGGATTTGTTTTGTTTACAAAACGTACTGATTATAGCTAGTAACTCTTTTGTCACAGCTGGATGGATTCCTAAAAAACATTTAGTATATTTCAGTGGACTGCTGGTGGGTATTTTGCAAACATGCCAGTTACTACTCTTCTTGTTTAGGTTCTTCTCTAGTCTTAAGGATTAATTTATGAACTTAATCATTTTGCTTTGCATGCTTTGAGACTCTTCTCCTTTCTGCCTTTTCGTAGAAGGGAAACTATATTTATATTTTCTGAATTAAGTTTTCTTCTTTGTGTTGTGCTATTTAATTGCTGAGAAATAGTGAAATGGAGTTTACTCTGCTGAAGTTATCAAAATCTGCAGTAGTTTCTAGATTTTGCTAAGGGTTTTTCTCCATGCTGCTAAATATTTGTCATTTGTACAAGGTAGCTTTACTTCTGAAATTAGTAAAGGTTGCTACAGCTGTTACTGTTTCTTGAAATAAGCTTTATTTGCCACAGTTTAGTACAGCTTTTAGTTTTTTTTCATGGAATGTTCTTTTAGCCAGTGAGGTAGAATTTTGTTTCATTAAATGCTGTTCACTGTATAAGTGATGGGAAATTGAAAGTGGAGTTCTTGCTTTTCAGTCATCACTTCTTGAGTAAAACAAACCATCTTGTCAAAAGTTATAGTTAAAGGACAGATAAGAAAGTGATACAGCAGGTACAAGAAGGAAGACTATAGGGTTAACCAGAGCTCAGCATTGAGTCTGCTTCTCCAGGTATAGAGTTTGTCATAGAATTGTCAGTAGTGTGCTGTCTCAAGCACTTCTTAATGATGGGGTTAGGGCAGAATGATAGCTTCAGAAGAGACAGTCAGTGCTTTTGATCTTCATCAGGCATGTGTAGGACTATACAGTGAGTTACAGAAAAAAAACTGGTGCTTGCAAAAGAAAGCATGAAAGCCCATTGGCCTGATCTGCCTTAAGATAAACATGTTCTTGAAATCTTTCCCTCTGAGAAATGAAGTGGTACATAATGTGCATCCTGGATGAGGAGTCCACCCACACTGGGTCTCTGGGTCAACATCATAAAGAAAGAGATTGAGAAGATGCTGGCTTTATCTCACCATTCATACTGCATAGCCGCTCAACCTCTGCTCCATCCACCACATACCTACCTGTCAGCAGTTCAAACTGGACAGTGCATTCCTGTCACTAGAGGAAAGTTATCACTATCCAATAACCCACATAACTTTGCTGAAAAGCATGACTACTGGCAACCTACAGTTATGCAACAGAGGCATAGAACATCCTGTACATAAACATTTGTAAATCTCCTTGCCAAGAGCAACTAATCCCTCTGTCACTGGAGAGATGACCTCTGCCCGTACAGTTGAAAGCCAGAAACCAATTGCTCTGCTCAACAGACCTATATCCTACATTTCACTTCCTCTGTGGTAGTCTTTATTCTTAGCTACTATCTCCTGCATTATGGGGCAAATTAGTCTATTTCAGTGTTTTGGGTTTTATTGCTTCATGTCTTTAGAAGTTATAAAATGCAAGATCCAATCTTGCAGATATGCACAGGAGTACAATAATTTTCCACATCTTTTCATTTAAGTCTGTGGCAAAACTAGCTCTCTTAAAGCTCTCTGTGCCTATTCAGGTTGGCAGAATTAGGCACTGAGCAACCTGACAGTTTTCTACAGTTGCTTTACTTTTAGCTGTCTACTTAATGTATCTAGAACTGTAAGTTTGATTTAGTGTGAAGTGTTGTAAAGGATGGATCTTGGGCAAGATTCCATTTTCAGTTACACTTTAAAATGGTAGAAACTCTGTGGTAACTGAGCCTTTTCTCATCTTTTTCACTGTAGCTACCTTTTACCCCATAGTTGCCTGCCTATGTGTGTATGTCAGCAGTTATATTAAGAATTTTATGGGAAGTATTTCAAAGAGTTGAAAAATAGAGGAGGTTTATGTAATTTCCAAACAGATTTAGAGATATATATCCACTCTACAAAGGAGAACCAAACCTCTCTTCTGCTTTGGGGAAGAAGATGAAGTTAGCTTTGCATACGTTCCAGTACTGCTTTTCCCTGGCCCCTGAGGGGAATAGGTGGGGTTTGTCAAAAAGTTTGTGTCAGCAAGTTAACGGTGTAGGACTGTAATTTGTTGCTGTAGTAGGCTAACAGCAAACAGCTAGTTCCTAAACTAAGGAAAAGTCTTTTAGGCTGCACCTTAAGATTTAACCTTATTATGCCATCATTACAATAAACTGTGTTTCATGGGCACAGTTTAGCCCTTATTATACTTAAAATTATTTTAAAAGTAAATATTATCTTTGTGCAAAAATAAAACAGACTGTTCTGAACTTCAGGCATTAAGAAACACTCTTCTTGGAAACTATTAGACTGTTTATTTTTAATCTTTTTTATTTTCTCCTTAGCTTTGAATCAGGTGACTCAAATATTTCCTCTTCAAACAGCTGAGAAAATACTCAATAATATCACACAGGTAAGTGAATCTGAAGATTCAATATATTTATAAATGAAAGGACAGAAGCTGGGCTCAGTTCAATTACAACATTTACACCAGGAAACTGTTTTCTTCAATCTCTTCAAGAGGAAATTAGACTTAAAAAAGGTTATTATGAGAGTATTCATTTTCCTGCATGGCTCATTACATACTAACACATTAACTAAGAATAAAATGTAGAACAATTCTCCAAAAATTACTGTAGCAATCAATATTTTTACGTTTGTCTGGGAAAAAAAAATGCAAATTGAAGCAGAAAGTGAATGAGAGCTATTGTGTCAATTCATCCACCTACTAATGTATGTATGTGAGGATTCCCTGCAGATACGCTTTGTGACAGCACAAGAATTTGCAATAGATTCTTAGAGCTGTCACATACTACTCACGACAAAAACACACAATTTCATTTTTCCATAGCATGTAAACATTATCAGAAGAGGTTTCCTTAAAAAGCCACAATAACTTCCTAAAAAATATAATCTTTTAAATCACTACCTGTGAGTATGGTCAATTTCCCTCATACTCTTTTTAAGTTCACCTGTAAAATGTATTTAATGGACCCAATTCAAGCTCTTAGCTCTCCGAAATCACTGTAGCAAAGGTACTGACCAGGGAGAGCGAGTCACAGTTTTCTTTTATTTTCTTTGAACTTTCCAGGACTCAATTACAGTAAGTGTTATTGAATTATATTTCTCAAATATAGTCACTGACTGAAGAGGTCTAGAAAATAAATAAAGAACAAAGAGCAGAGAAATTTAGATGAGAGAGAAGATGAAAAACAGAGGATAGCATTGGTCAGTGGGGTGGTGATGACTCCTGAGGTTTTTTCCTAGCTGAAGTTTCTTGTAGGCATCTTTACTGGGTTTATGTGGCAAGGTTTTGGTAGTAGGGAGCTACAGAAGTGGCTGCTAGAAGTTTACCCTATGTCTGATAGGGTCAAAACTAGCCAGCTCCAAAAAGGACCTACCACTGGCCAACGCTGAGCCAATGAGCAACAGTGGTAGTGTCTCTGTGATAACATATTTAAGAAGAGGAAAAAGTTTCTGTGCAACAGCATTTACAGCCAGAAAAGAGAAGTGAGAATATGTTGGAGAAACAACTCTGCAGACACACAGGTCAATGAAGAAGGAGGGGGAGGAGGTGCTTCAGGTGCTGGAGCAGAGATTCCCCTGCAGCCCGTGGTGAAGACCATCGCAAGGCAGGCTGTCCCCCTGCAGTCCATCAAGGTTAAAGGTGGAGAAGGTATTTAATATGCAGCCCTTGGAGGAATTCACACTGGGATTGAGTGGATGCCTGAAGGAAGTGGTGACCCCATGGAAAGACCACACTAGAGCAGGCTCCTAGTAGGACCTGTCAACACATGGAAAGAGAGGAGCCCATGCTGGAGCAGGGTTGCCGGCAGGACTTGTGACTCCATGGATTGTTCTCACCTACTGGCACAAGGAAGCGACTTCCCTCTTTTGGTTCATTTATTGGCACTGGTACTTAGTGGAATTAGCCTGGCAACAGGGGACAGGATTTGTATTGCCTATTGCAGTAATAAGACTGTGAGCATGTCTTTGACAAATTAGTTAAATCAATTTTTTCTATCACTTAGTAGAGATGATAATGGTAGTTAATTGAGATGTCACAAACTTTGCTTCCACATTGTGGCTAGACTGCCTCTAGTTGTAAGTAATGGTACTAGGCTTAAGAAGGAATAAGATTTTTCATTGTTATCTTTGCTGCTGGAGGGTGGCTTAGGGTGTTCTGTGGAATTAAGCTGAAGACGGACAGTCAGGGTGTGAACATAGACTTGGTTGCTCCTGTCCCCTTTTTTCATTTCTGTTTATTGATCAAGTTCATGAAACATTCCCACAAAAATTTATATTATGATGTGGAGTCAGATATCTTCCAGGGAGAAGGGGACACCTTGAATCACTACTGTTGTCCCCATATCATGAAACTGCAGCCTTAGCTTTAACCATGAGACTTCTTCTTCAGAGCTCAAAGATTCTAATTCTATTAAATTATAGAAGTCACCTCACTCTGTAAACTCTGAAGAAAAGTCTCTATAGAGGTTTAATTTAGGGGTTAGAAGGTAGCTGAGGTTTAGCAGGAAAAAGCATACCTGTTTGTTTTCAAAATCCACAAAAGTTTAAGACCTCAGCTGATTAAAATGTTTTTGAGCAGTCTTCCCAATCTTCACCTTTCCTTAGCTACAGATGACAGTGCATCAGATGTGTGCAGATTTTCCCAGTCCACACCATTATAGCCCAGTGTGCTACGTACAATACAAACAGCTTTTTTTGGCAGTCAGGTTGCCCTACCCTCTCTGTAGATACAGAGGACACGAAGCTGCATTTTTAAAGTTCAATTTGGCCTGTTAAGATTTAACTAGTGATTCAGTGTTTCTTGTTCAATATAGAAGCAACCTAGACCAAGGTTGCTTTGCAGTTAGGCATTTCAATTAAGAACTTCAGATGAGATGAATCTGTTGGAGAAAGTCATTCAAGTTGTCCTATAAATGTCAGCTATGCAAGGAAAGGCCTATCTTTTGCAGCATCAAAATTTAAATAAACTGCTAGCAACAAAAATAGAAGCTTTACCACCTAGAACTGCATATTCAATTTCTCTGCATTCAGTCTAGGACAATTTCTGGAACCATTCTCAGAGACAAGGAAGCATTTGCTGACATCACTGAGGTGACTCATGCATTACAGTACCAATGTAGTACAATACTAAATACAAGTGGTGGACCATGGACATCTGTAAGTGGTAAGGAAGTCAGCTTTCCAGAAAAAGGGAGTATTTTCCATTCTGTCATTCCCCAAGGCAAAGCCAAAGGTACTGAGGAGGCTAGAGAAGAAAAAAATGTCACTGAGATGACACATACAGCCAGACTGATGAGTGCTTAGGGGACCAGTATCAAGAACTTCTTGATAAAATACAGTTACTGCAGTTCATCTGCAAAATTCCCCTCATGTAGTCTCTGTATTACTCCCGTCTGCAACACTGGAGTGCTTGTGTTGAATGCAGACTATCAAAATACTAAGAACCCATATTCTGTGTGTGACTCTACCACTTGGCTTAAACTTACCCTGGTGTTTCATATTATTGTGTGTGATTCTGTGAATACCAATGATGTAAAATCACATTGGGAAAAGAATAACACATCTTTGTTTTCCATTCAAGACCTTGGAATAATTACAGCAATCTATCTGATAATGTCTTGATGACAACACTACACTGCCAAAGCTGGACTATGTAGGTGTTCTTAAGTCATATATTTTAATTTTTCCTGCCTTGAAACTTAAAGAACTATTTTTACAAAATATATTGAAAGTAGAAAAGTAAATCAGAAGTTGAGAGACATGGGGTTGGTGGTTAATTCCAGTCGGCAGCTAAGGCCCACACAGCCACTCACTCACTCCCACTGTGCATAGAAGCAAACAAATTCAGGAGTTCATTCACTACCGCTCATTAGCAGGCAAATGTTCAGTCATGTCGAGGAAAGCAGAGGCCCATCACATGTAGCAGTTGCTTGGGAAGACAAATGCTATGACCTTGAATATTCCCCCATTCCTCCTCCTTTCCCCTAGTGAGCAGGATATGTAATACCCCTTTGGTCAGTTGGGATCAGCTGTCCCAACTGTGTCCTCTCCCAGATTCATGTGCACCCCCAGCCTACTCACTGGTGTGGGATGTGAGAAACAGAAAAGACCTTGACAATATGCAAGCGCTGCTCAGCCATAGCTAAATCGTCAGTGTGTTATCAATACTGTTTTGGTCACAAATCCAAAACATAGCCCTGTACAAGCTACTGTAAAGAAAATTAACTCTATCTTAGCCAAAGTCAGTACAAAAGGTTTCCATCCTCTTTTAATACAGATCAGTGCTCTGCTGCCTCAGTTTTCCTATCTATAAAAAGGGGGTGATAATGTTTACTCCCCTTAATTTTTATGAACTATTAGGTATGGTTTGCAAACATTTGGAACAAATAAAACTTTATAAAAGTGTAATTTTAAAAAAAAAGGTTGATATCATGTGCCTGCTAATGTGTTAAATAATTTTGAAGGTGGTGAAGATCATGAGGTTTTATATAAGCAAATTCTTCAGTTTGCTATATCTGGAAGAAATAAGAGCACAATCAAAGCAGCTTCTACTAAAACACTAAATGTCACCCAAAAGCCCCCGCATTTTCCAGGCAGATGAAAGAGCAATGTATACGAAATTTATTCTTACAATCAGTTACATGGATAACGTATTTCCTTTTTAAATTTCATTTTTCTTTAGAGTTTTGTAATATTAGCTTTCATATTTACTCATCATATTTATTATGAATTATGCAGAGAAAAAGCAAAATTGGAAAATATATTTGGATACATACGGCTTGAACATGGTGTACCAAAGCGAAGGATGGTCTCAGGATTTTTTACCAAGCCGAAAATTTTGCGTCACTGTTTTTCAGTACTGCTTCTACAGTGGGAATTAATAAGATTCATAAAGAAAATGAACGTTGTGGCTATATTTATCTACCACAATGCAGTTTAAACATCCAATCAATTTTCAGCACAAAGCACGCTGATTAAATGAAACAGGGACTATCAGAAATACAATGGATTCAAACAGAGTGAGAGGGACTTAATCTGAATATCCCGTTAACCGATGTGTCACAATGATGCCTAATCTTGAGTTAAGATCATAAGTCTGTGTCTTGTAAATTGTTTTGGTTAGCTAAATTAAGCTAATTTATTATGGCTGAGCCAGCAGTGTACTTACGTATGTTGAATTATGAGTGATCTGCAACTGTTTAAACATATTTGGGAACTGCTTTTACAGTGTTTTATTGAATGTCATGAGTGACATGATTCTAGCTAATGGGACAGCTTTTGGTGAGTGTTGTGTTAAGGGTGAGGGTGTGTGTTCACCTGCCAGAGCCCCAAGGGCTTTCACTAAGCAGTTTGTGTCTACCTCAGAGCTTGGCTCAAACAGGTAAGTTTGACTTATTAAAGTGACAGATACAATAGGTTCAAAATTGCTGTTTATAAAAGCACTAAGTGCAAAAAGGAAAATCAAACTCAAGTTAGTAATTCCCGGGTAATATCTGACACAGTTGGAGGTGTCAGTCTTTGTAGTAGTGCTAATATATAATAGTAATGCTAGGAAAAGGTATACCATATACTGAAGGTACAATTCTTCCCAAGAAGGCATCTGTGTCTTGGGTAGAGGAAGAAGAGTACAGTCTATTGACTGTCTTTGAGGTATTCCCCTCATGATTTTTCATATCCGGATCCCATTTGTCCCTCGTTTCTAGGTGATGTCTAGCATGATTTGGGTGGAGAGTTGAGTAACATAGTCATATATGTTTAACATGCACTCCATTAGGTTCATTACCGTACTTAGGGATGTACAATTTAATATTCATTTTGCTGTTAATTAGGCAAAGGTCTTAGCTTGGATGCTATAGCCCTCAAAATTTATGTAAGATCTGTTTGGTTTTTGTTGGTTTAGGCAGAACAGGACGGTCTTATCTTCACAAGACACCCTTCTTCAGCCATTTGGTATGCCAGCTCAGCAGGTCTCCACCTCCAGAGATAGCACAAGGATCTCATCGTCATGAACATCTTAACCTTTCTCCTGTAGTGCACGAAATTAGCCTGAATTCCTGTCTCATGGCAAGCTAGGTCATTATTCCACAGGTGAGGCAGTCTGAATAACAGAAAAAAACCCTGTCTTATGGTAAGACATTACAGAACTTTTCCATCTGACTGTTAATAGAAACTCACTTCTCTGAAATACCAAACCAATGAAAAGTACTAAAATTAAAAGGCAAACACCCAAGTTTTTCAGTGGTGCATAGTAATAGTAGCAATAGCTTTAAAGATCGATAGTGTTTCCTGAGGACAGATATTAGCTATACCTGTTTGACATCAGAATATCCTCTCTTAATGTTAGAAAGCATCATTTGGCAGCAGTATTGTTTTAAGCTATAAATAATATATCTCAAGGTTTTTTATGATGCACAATGCTACGTGGAAAATACTATACCTACTACAAGGAAGTAGTATGGAGATTTAGTTCCATTTTGAAACAGAAACTATTTAACATTAAAAGTAGTATAACACAGGGAAGTTACTAACAGTAACTATGCAGTTGCTGAAGATTATTGACATTTGTCAGCAGAAAATTCTGTATGCTTGAGAACTCAGAGCTCATGAAAGATTCTCGATTGACATCCCTAGAGACTGAGTCTACAGTTGGGAGAATTCACTTGACCATTACTGTTTTTGTACTCCACTTATATGATACTGTTAAAAAAATGAAAGAGCAGAGATATGCAGACATTTCTAGTGAAACTTAACCTGTATAATTTAAAGGAAAAACAAACCTTGCTTTTTCACTATACTTCACTAGAGGCAAAAATAAGTCATGAGGCCACTGAAGCTAGGTGGGAGCTAGGTCTTATATAGTGGTCTAAGCACAGTAGTTCTTCAGGTTTTTCACTAGTGGCAGTTTCTGCTCATTGCAATAATTATACATGGGAAAAGTGGACAGGAAGAGCTATGGCTGGAATAAGCTGTGTGGAAATGCCTGGCAAGACAAACTGCTATCTGGTGCAACTTCAATAGCTCAGGGATAATGATTAATTAAGTAGGTATAGTTTAACTGTATAACAAAGCAAATTACATCATATCTGTTAGTCTCAGACCAGTGTAGTGATTATAGGTGTCACTATTGATCGAAATATATCAATGTACAAACTGGGTAAATCATGGCAATGAAATATCTATATGTGGACTGACAGGAGAACAGGAAGATATTGTAAGAGATAAATTCAACTTTAGAGAATTATATTTCAGTCCTCCAGAGTAGCACTTTTGAGAGGATTCTGCTGTATATTTGAAATGGCAAGAAATTCGTGAGGATTTTGTTGAGAGCTTTATTTGTGTCCTGCATTTTTCTCATTTGAAAAGCTTGATTTACAAATTCTTTTGTCACTCAGATTGATTTTTGTGGGTTTTTTTCACAATTCAGAGTAGTGGGATGAGGTGTCAGGATTTGGATGCTCTGTTGATTTTGTTTTATCCAAAGAGCCTCCAGTTCCTGTGTGAACTGAGAACTCAATCAGTAGTCATTTTCTGTGTTAAACAAATTCAAAAAGAGAAGATAAGCTGCTCATAACCATTCCCACTCCTACACATATATTTTGGAGGTGGTGAGTGGACATAATTTAGCCAACTTGCATAAGTCTTTGTTAACTGAAAGCTATTGTTTTTCACATTTACAGCTGAAAAATGACAACATATGTTGGCTCACAGCGATGTGAAAACATCTTCTGTGCTCTTTATAATTCCCCTGAATGTCTTATGAAATCATAGGGCTTGTATTTTTGGATCTACTGCTTTACTTCAAAAACTGTCATAAAGCTAAGGAGTTCTATTTTAAATAACTAATTAATAAAATCATACTACTTTTTACATTATGATCATTAAACATAAACAGAAACATCTTGGCCAGAGAATTTTACTACCTCGTTAGATGATTTTTTTTCCTAACAGCCATTAGTAAAATGACATATGGAATTTTACCATGCCGACCTCATGGAGAAGGGAATAGGAAACTCCCATACATTGTTCTGTGATTACTTTATGCAAATGTTAATTTCTTGGGTATTTTGTTTCACAAATCATACAAGAGAAGACACATAAAACTAAACTGTTGAGAAGCTTTATTCAATTTATTTCCCAATCAGTGTCTCTTTTGAACATACTAATTGTGTAGATTTTAACATGATTTTCCATACTCAAATAATAGCTGGAGGAAATTTTATGAGAATAAATTGGTTACGGCAACCTGGTTTTATTTTCATTGTTGTATACTAGCTATTCTGGAACATAACAAGTATTACTATTCGTTGTTTGCCATATGATGCCTGTAGAAAGTAGGAAGCTAAGGACTACACCCTCCAAAAAGCCATTTTAATTTTTCATTCATTTTCATACTAGGAAAAAGGGACAGAAGCCCCTCTATAAGTACCAGTCATCAGGGTGACTGTGGCCGTTTTATCCATGTAAACTCACCTGAAGATTCAAGACGTAAATATACAGCTATCATTATATCTAGAGTTAGACTTCAGAGATCAAAATCACTTCCACTACTGATACAAAACTTCCTTTCTGCAGGTAATAAACACAATGTAGCCTGTTAGAATATGCTTCCATTGATTTATTGTTTGACATGGAAATATGCATAGCTATGTACACTCATTAAAGTAAAAAGAACCTTCTGTAATGGTTAAGTGTTATTTTGGTGACTCCTAGGTGTTGATGGCATATGTTATAATCTTGAAATGTTATTAAAAAAAATATGTATTTTTAAAGACTAAGTGTTAGTGCTAGAGAATTCAACATTTTGGGCAGAAAAAACTTGGAAGCAAATGATTATACCATATCTGGAACTCAGTAAACATTTACTGTTCCCATTAGATGGTAGGTCAAAAGGGATCTTTCCAGACTTGGGAGAGCAATGAAGCAAAATGTTTTTAGTGTTTCCAGGGATTAGAGGCCTGAACTGTTTAGCCTTATTTTTACAGAATAATGTCAAATGTTATGCTGGGTTGAAGTTAGACAAACTAAGTTTCTGTCTGTTTCATGATACAAATGGTTATTATAATGTTATATTAAGCCAAGTTATTTTTCCCCTCATCTGCAAAGCTGAGGAAAATGGATTCATTAATGAGTCTTTCTTTCAATGGTTTGGTTTCTTGTTCTCTTCCACGTTAAGAATAATTACTTTCCCACAACCTGGCCTCTTTTGATGAGGACTACTGTTTTCCACATGTAAATGGTTATTGACTTGCCAAAAAGGGTCTAATTTGGGAGTCTGAGTGTTGCACAGCTGGGAAGGAATTGAAAACCCAGCCAAGTCATTCATACTGCACTTGGCAGTGACAAACCCAAAGAAAAGACTGATTTTTGAACTTGTTTTCCAGTCATTTTTTTTCATAATTTTGCATGGCTTTAATACTAGGTATCAATTAAAAATCTATTTAAAATTCAGAGTACAGATTTATATGACAATGGTAACTATCCACAGTGCCTTTTCATGTTCAAAATCTCACTGCACCAAATGAGGATCTGTGTTTTTTTCATATTGGTGAACTTGCATATTGTTTTATTTTGGAAAGATTCCTGTATTAGTGGCCTCACTGATAGCATTACAGCTATTTTTGAAGTAAGATTAAAATACTCTTTACAAGAGTAAATGAGGCATAGTTTCTTCATGCCTGTTTTGAGATTTAGAAGTCTAAATTTCATCACTGTTATACGGAATAGTAATTAACACTTGGAGTAGCACAGTTAGCTCAGTATGGCTATTTAAAATTTAAGATATTGTGAAGTGACTAATAGTGTCATAATGTGGACACTATGGAATTAGAAAATTTCTGATCTGTGATTCTGTAATTCTGACCTATTCAAATATATGACTGATTTATGGCATTTTCTAATGTTACTGTTATAGTACCTATGCCTTTTTAAAGTTAGGAATATTGTGGATAAAATTATGAAAACACTCAAATCCCTTTTTCAGGAGTGATTTAGAGGAGGCGATAACTGATCTGTAGATAAATGAAGGTACCTTTAGCAGGATATTCAAGAGCATCTTTTTATGTCCTTTCTCTTTTGGAATTTGGCAGCTGCTTTTGAAGATAGTTAGAAGCCTGATAACATTTAAAGCATCTAATATGCCTGAAATGGAGTCCTTCAAAGTCTGCCTGTGAAAAATAAGTGAACATAGGATTCAAAGGGTAGATTCATCCTCACTCTCCATGAGAAATCAATAAAAATACACTTTGACGCAGTATGTGGCATTTGTCTTGCTTCTTGGTCTCTTATCTTCAGAGAGGAATCTATAAACCTAATTTTAGGCCTTGAAATGAGGTTTATAAACAAACATGGTTCTTGTGATGCTCAAGGCTTTAAGGTCCTCAAATTATGCTGAGTGGGCTTCACTACAGAGTGCTTGTTTCCTTAATCTCATGTGGAGGGAATTAATGAGTGTTAGCATGCTGGGTAATGGGAAATGTAAATCAACTGATAGAACTAGGAAAGAAAAAAGTTAAATTCCAGCTTTCTTCTGGACCTGAGCAACTGTATCAGTTAGGTGCCACAGTTAAAATGAGATTCAGAGCTTCAGAGAAACTGTATTCATGTTTCTTAGTACAACAACCGTAACTGCATAGTAGCTCAGTTTGTGGGCAAATACTGAGTCATCAAACAGAAAGGTGTTATTTATCAGAGCATTTGCTTTCTCTCTTCCTGAAGATAGTTTGCATAGCATACTGGAATAGAAAGTTTCATTCAGAGGCAACTGAGAAATCCTAAAACCATAGCTAGGGGTTTAGGATGTTCAGCTGGCAAGCAGAAGATGCCTAGGGTACATATATACTAGTGTATTGAATGATGGCTGACTATGGTATCAGATTTAGTTATAGATATAAATGTACCTTTGAGGTCCATCTCTCCATTCTCAGAACTCTTATGACTTTTACATTATACAAGAACCACATTGAAACAAAACAAAACAAGGGGGCCATGTTAGATACGACCAGTCTTACAAAAGGGCTGTAAATCCAGCTTTTTGTGAGGCTTACACATAATGACACACAGATTAGGATCACTCTCCCTATCTTTTCATATCCCCTGTGCAGGTATCTGCATCTGTTCTGGAAACTCTAGGCATTCTCTCTAAGAATAGAAAGCTTTAGAATGAGATTAATCTGCCCCGTGTTAGATATCTAAAGTAAGACAAGGGAGACCTGTGTTGCAGAAGCACCTCTTTTTCCTCCACCAGCATGGGGACTTTGAACAATAAGCTCGGATGCAGGTATCTTTTATTGGTCATTTGAATACTACACCCACCTTAGGAGGGAGACTAGCTGCTGTAACATCAGCTCAGATTCAACATCACTGCTGTTGGCAACAGCATCACCTATATGAAGTGAATCATCTGCAAAAAACTGCTTTCAAGAAGTAGATTGTTACCTGCTTGCTTCCCCCAGCTGCTCCCTTGAAACATACAACTGGTTGGCTAGATTGGTCATACCAGGCTTCCCATCTGTGTGTTTCTATATTTGAGTCTAGCTAATCAAAATGACCTGTGTTCACAAGGAGCTAATATTTTAAACAGTTTAGGATAACCTAATTTTGACAGCAAGTAGATGTAGAGAGCTCAGCCTCCTTTTCACCTGAGCACAAGAACAAATCTCAAACCCCATAGACCTGTAGGAAGTGAGTAATGACAAGCAGCTGGGGATTGTAACTGGGGATATCTGAATCTGTAAAATGACTGGACAGATGACAAGACAAGTTTTGTACTTAGCAACCTATGTATTTTTTCACTATCTTCTTATTTACCTCTTGGATAGATGACAAAGAAGACCATCAGCTTGTTTCTGTAAACATCTCCAATGCCAAAGGCTATCTATGCACAACACTGAGTATTAACATATGTGGGAAGACCCATGCAGCTTAAGTATTGCAGGAATCAACCTTCAGTATCTGTATATCTTCAAACTACTGACCTTGGATGTTACGTTGTTTATGTAGTATTATTTAGTGATCCTTTTTCATTTTCTGTGATAACCTGGTGAACATGATGAATCTTCCAGGCATAGTTTGTCAGGGTTACAACCTACACTTTGAACAATACCACTGATGTATGGAAACTAGACTTTGTTAATGCCATTCAAATGTATCATTTGTCACATATTCATAGAACAATAGAATTGTTCAGGTTGGAAAAGATATTTAAGATCATTGGGTCCAACCAACTTAGTTATATATCCTCCTTATTAGTTACCTATTCCACTGTGATTTTTTCTATTAAAAAGCTTTTGGTCAACGTACATATTGTATTACCAGTGTGCTCAGATATCTGCTAACCAATATATTGGTTATATATCACTACATTGTGTGAAGGTAAAATGTTATGTTCAGTTTAATTAGTCCAGCTTAGTTTGTCAAGAAACCAAGTGTGTTATGCATCCATAAATGACTGAATTCCATATCAGAAGTACCCTGACAGAAATCTGTGCTAGTTATGTACTGTACTGAGTCCAGGTATGGGAAAGGCTAAAATAATTGCTCTGGGGAGTACAGAACATGCTCAAATGCTTTATTCATTAGTGGTACAATTACCAGACAAGAATGTTGGCCAAGCTAGGAGTAAATGGAATTCAGTTCTTACATCTATCAAAATTCATAGGTTTTAAAACTGATCATAATATGACAAGGGGAGAAGGAAGACCATGTTCCAATTTATTTTAGTTTAGATCCATGACTGTACAGTAAACTATTTAGGAAACTCCACACTGTATGTTCAGTCCTGTTCTTACTTTATTCAGTAGTGCAGATCTCATTAAGGCAGGCCTATTATGATTGAACAGATAAAATTTGAATTCATGTATTCTGCAAAAATCAGAAATATTAACTTGAATGTAGGTCACTGCAATTCACCTCAGCTTGTTAATATAAGCTGCTTTTTTGATATTTTGTACCCATGCAGCAAAACCCCAATGCATGACACCAAGAGAGATAACAAAAACAAAAACAAAGTTTAGTTATGCTTTCCTGCCTCGGTTTCCAAATAATTCCCTAAGGAATTATTCATTCAGAATCATTCAGAAGCGTTTTATCTGGGGATATACCGGGCTTTTTTTCTAAAGTCCATGGGTAGTGAATTGTACCATGGAGTTTTTTAGAATATAGATGTGTTCCAAACATCTTCTGTTGACCTTGTTCAGTACCATAGTAAAGTTCTGTTACTGCTTTAAAATACTGAAAATTGCCCAACGTAAACCCATGTTTTTTGCTTGCCTGAAGCTTTCATTGCTTTGGAAGTGAAGTAGTAAGTTACTTGCACTTTTTGTTTGCAGAAAATATTAAACAAGGATTGGTGTAATCTTCCAAGGTATAGGATCATGGAGTGCATGGGGTAGAGATCTCTTCGATATTCATGTGTCTTCAATATTAATGTGTATCTTCTATATTCATGTTTCTATATTTTGTCTTCATATTTCTGTGTTCATGCTTCAGAGGGTGCTCAATGCAGGAAGTGGATGAAATACACTGAATGAGACCACAAGTTGCAAAGAAAATTAAAGTGATGCATTTAAAGAGTAACTTAATACAATTTGAATTTTTTTTGGCTGTGTCTACAGTTTCCTGGACATATGTTCTCCGAAAACATCAGTTTAGGTTATTTTTTTTTTATCTTTAGCAGATGTGTTGGAACTTGTATCTCACTGCCATATCTTATCCAGGCATGGTGATCTCAATAGACTCAGTGGTATCTGCCACTCACATCGCAGGAGCTGTTACAGTAGTCAGAGAGCTCCCAGCTTTGCTTCCAGCACCTACAGAAACTGGCTAGCATCTATCCTCCTGGCACCTTACTGGGGGGAAAGCCTTGCTGTGATTCTCAGAAAAGTCACTTGCTACTTCAAGGTTACACTGCAGTGGTGGAGGGGTCGATTTGATCTCTAATTTCATGTGTTAATAGAAAGTTAACCTTCCAAAATGAACACAGCTGGCTTGGCAGAAGTGTGGTTTAACTGTCAGTGTATATAGGCTAATGCCCTGATTCTTTATTTAAGCAATGTAAGCTCTGATTTGTTCAGATTGTTCAGGAACCTGGGATTTAGCTGAGATAGATTGAGGCTTAAGGGTCTCTGTTGAATACCAAGAATTCACCCAAAGATAAAGTATTCTGAAATGCTATTTACTTTTTATTGAGAAAAAGATCAGTATATTCAGTATAGCTTTATCCCAAGCAATATATGCTCATTAAAAATGAAAATTCTATGTATAATTTAGTTTTCTTCCTTAATAGCATAGAATTGTAGTGGTTTAGGAGACCAATTTAAAAGAACAGCAGGATAATCTGCTCTACTTTCATATTCATTAGGTCCCCTACAAATACCTCAAATAACCCTAACTTCACAGGTTATTTTCAACATAATAATCAGATTCCTAGTCAAAACATTCATCAGTAAAGGGAATTTGGAGTACCTGGTCACTAGCAGACCTTCTTGGTTTTTCACATGTAGTTGAATTTTTTTCTGAAAGGAAAAAAAAATTACAAGTACAGATGTTCTTCCTTTTATTATCCACAGACCCCTGGGGAAATAAAAACTTTTAATCAAATTTGAAAGACTGTTTGCAAACTGCTGACCTAGAAGAAAAACCCTAGAAATCATTTGTTCGACAGTTTCATACAGATCCAATGAGTAAACTGTCATGTCGTTTCAGTTACAATCAGAAAGTACAGGGACGGTATGCAAGGCTAATGTTTGTATTCTCATGAAGGGTACAAAAGAAAATACATAGTAGAACATGAGCAGGAAAAAAAAAGTTACACTGTAATCTGATATAATGTTAAGTACCCAGCATTCCAGCCAATTCCTGCTAAAATAAAAGGTAAAAAAACAATGGCCTTTGGAGATACAGTTTAAGAACCAATAGAAAGAAGGAAAGAAGGATATTAGTCTTAGCTAAGTACAGAAAATAAAATTTCTTTGTCATAGTAAAGTTTCCCTTGTAACTGTTCTCTCCCAAGGTACTATGAGAAAGGAGGACTATCTTTATACACTGAAGTTCTCTTTGTGTGACATAGGCTTGCAATTTCTTTATGTGTGTTCACCACAAAATCAGATATTGATCTTTCACATGATTCATTGTTAGACTTATTATTTTTCCACCTGTAAACACTATAAGGGGTTAATAGAGCATTATTGTTTTTTGTTAACCACACTGAAGTGTTTCTCAAGGACAATCTACTAAATGTGGAGAGGTTACCTCCACTGAGAGTTAACTACAGAGAGCAAAATCATATTTTGGTATCGCTTCTGTTATCTTTTGCTCTTATGTGATATCAGCTGGACTGGCTCCATTTGGAAAGAGAAAAAGGATCAGCTGATATTACTTTACCCTGATGACAGTAGATAACACTCTGAAAATATGCAGTATCTTCTAACAAGAGAAGAAAACAAGGGTAACCTTTCCCATTTGTCCCCTCTGGACTGCAATGACAATTAAACTTGCACTGGAATACCAAATTTAACTGCTAATAATACTTACCCTATGTTTATATTTCTTAAGAAGGAATGTTTTATCACCACTTTTGAGAGCAGAGATTCCTTTTCGTTGGTATCATATAAATGGAGAAGAAGAATGTCAGCTATTAACATTTGCATAACTAAATTGCCCAGAGATCAACACAGTATTTCCAGATTTCATATAAAGGGATTAAAATGCTGGCAGTAACCTCCTCTTACTTCTCATTTTCCCTGAAATAGAGTTTTCCTATGGAATAGAAGGATTTATTGATTTGTATTCCACAGTTATGATTGTGAATATCTCTGTAAATGTGAAGATATTCACCAGAAAGTGAATTCTTTGTATACTGCTCTCATTAAAAAAACCCAAACAAACAACAAAACAAAACCTGGCTCCCGTTCTGCATGAATATATTGACTTTGACTTTGGAAGACTTGATTTTTTTTAGTTGTGGAGCCAATAAGGATCTGTCTGGCTATGGACCTGTAAAATTATTTGAAATGTTTTCTACTTTTTGCTCTAGAGATTTGCAAGCTGATTATCAGGACAGGTGAGTTGATATCACAGGATGGTTTGTGACGGGGTTATGTTTATATTGGGCTCCAAGTGACACAATTAGGTTAAGGAAAATAGAAAAAGTTTTCTAGTAATTCAGATATTTCCTGGAAAGACTTGCATTGAGCTAAGCTTTCTAGGAAAATGTACATCATCTTAGTTCTAGAGCTTGAATATACCTAAAAAGAATCTGTCTGATTCCAACCTCAGAAGCAAAGTTGAAGTTTTCATTTAAAGTAACAGGGACAGAAACTGATCTTCCAACCTGAGAATTAGATATTAAACTTTTTAAACACCCTCCTGATGTTAAAGCAATAGGAAGTAAGAGTACACAGGGATTACAGCCAGATTGCATTTTGTGCTGCATAAGTACACAGAAATGCGTAATTTTGCTCTCTTCTATTAGTTTTTAATCTGATCTAAGTAAAGTGGTAATATACAGAAATAGACTTGGCAAAATATCTTCCACAGTAGTATCTTCCACATTTAAAGTATGGAAATCTTCTTTCTGCCATTTCTGCTAAATTAATGTTGTTTTGGTTTTCTTTCATACATGTCATTTCATGAAAACATAGAATCCTTTCTTTCTGCTAAGAACAGATGCAAGAGGTATAAGAGGAAGGTGAAAAATCCATGAAGGAAATATGAACTTTGTCTCACTTACAAAATTTCCTGCAAAATTTGTGTTATCTTCAGTGAGCTTGACTAAATCTCAGCTTAAACTTTTGGGGTGAAAACAATCCGGACATTTCATCCAGTAAATAATTTACACAGACTTTTCCTGTTCTCTATTGCCACAAGCATGTTTAATCTGACCTGCTCAGTGAAGTCATTAGATTGCAGCAGCTGTCTAGGTAATTTATTTTATTATTCAGTGGTGTTCACTGTTGAAAACCTTTACCTGATGTCTAATCTAAAATTTAAATTCCAATCCATTTATCTTTGTTTTATAGCTCCAAATATGTGCAAGTACGTCTTTATTTGGCTAGACCACTAAAATAAAACAAAAACCATATTCTTTAAAAAAATAAAAGACATAGCTCTCACTGGAGATTAGAGTTACAGTCAACCTTTCCCGTTTCAATTGCGCATGCCATGGTGAAGCCTAGAACATTCTTGGAAGACCTTGATGTATGGCATGTCTTTTAGAGGAAAGAAAGATAACAATGGCTTATTAATAAATATTGTGACAGCCCAAGAGCATCCTCTGGCAAAGACATCTTAAGGAGAAAGGACTTTGAATATTGACAAGGAGGTTTTGGAAGTAACTGGGAGTAACAATGTACTAGGAACAGACTAAGGAGATATGGAATAAAAGGGTTTGGGCAATGAATATAGGAATGGGATGCAGCAGTTTAAAAAAGTAAACAAACAAATAAAAAGGAGATAGTGTGTGAGACCAGTGTAAGCTAAAAAAAAGTCTTAATATTTGTTTTTTTAGTAATCAACATCAACATTATGTCAGAAAAGCAAGAATATATTAGAACTTTCTGTTATTGTTTTCAAAATAATTTGACCACTGGAGCATGTCTGAGGACATTCTTTAGTACTTTTATCCATTTGCATATGGAAATAAATTTTGTTTTATTTTTACTTGAACATTTATACATCAATGCCTTTACTTATTTCGGTATTCTATCTTGGATAAAATCCATTTAAGATACATTCCTCGTCCATTTCATTTTCCAGTGATTGACACAGTACTGAAGTGTCGACACAATATCTTACATTCTTCCTAGCTGCTGACTTTACTATTTTTTTTTTTTTGAGAAATTGTTCAAAGAGACTGCTTGTAGCACTTTCATTTTTTTGTGGAAATTATCTTTAGAATTTTGATGATTAACATGTCAGATGCTTAATGGATCCAAGAACTCTTCTACTTTTCTTTCTAATAGCATGTCTACCTTAAATAATTATTTTTTTTTAACTTGAAATTAATATTCTTTTCTCTGCACTTCCCTCTCATCATTTTTTAAATTAATGCCAGAAGAAAGGCAGTAGTCATTAATCATAGGCATTTTAGTTTAGGTAGCAACATATGTGGAAAAGTAATTTTACCAAGTGGAGTGTACTATTCTAACGCTTTTGAGAGGCAAGAATATGAATATTCTATCTTATGCACTTTATGACAAAGAGAAAATATTGTTATAATAAGGGCTGTCCTGCTATCCATCCTTGTAAGACTTAGTGGTGGATTCTGAATGGTGTTAAATGATTCTAAGGTATATTTATAGCCTGACACAAAGCCACCCTGTGGGTTCAGTACGCGCTTATCTAACTTTTGGTGACTCAGACAGGTCACAATTATTAAGCTGTGTGCCAGGGCTCTGTTGTCTTTTCTGAACTGTTCAGCCATTCCTCTCATGGGTAAAATCTCAGCAGAATTGCCAATAGAAATTACTTCAATGCATAGACATATGCTACAAGAAGCTGGCATTTATAGCAAGAGAATAGGGACAGCAGGTTGGACCCAAAAACCTGTTGTTTCCACATTTTTTATTCCTATTTTACTCTGACTTCTCTGTTGCCTTTGATAAGATCACAAAACCAAATTTTTAAACATAAGCTCTAATTTTCCTCACAGTTTAGCTAAGGAGGTAATTCCTAGGACTCTTGGCAGGATTCATCTGTGCTGAAACCCCTCTCCTTTTTCTTCCATTTCCCATTCACATATTTTCTACATCTCTCAGCTCTGGCTACTGCCCAGTCTGGTTATTAGTATAATTGAATGACAGATTTTGAGCTCCAGAGAGCCCTTACCTCTTCTTCCCCTCTCCTTCCACAGGGCTTCCTGAAAACAATACCAGCTATCAGATCCAGTGAAATTACTGTCAGTTGATGTGAACTGTGTGGCAATCAGGTTCACCACCATCCTGGCTGTCCTTGTCCTGCTCATGTAAGAAGCAAGCATTACTTGGACTGAAGATTTAGGTGCTGCAGTGGTCCCAATGGAAGCTTCTTTTTTGATTTTCTTATAATATCTGATCGATTATTTTAATTTTTGTCTTTTATGTTATTTTGGGCATAGATTTAATCCTTTTTATATTGAAATTTACCCAAAGCCTGAAACAATTACATCACCAGAACCCCCAAATAAGAAAAGAGATAGGAAGATGAAAGTCTGGGCTAATAAATTAATGGGTTCATTTAATATGTGTACTGGGACTTTTTAATTCTGTCTGCACTCAGCTTGTTTTAGAAATACAACTGAGACATTTAAAAATGATTCTTTACCACTACTATCAGTTAAAAAAGACAGAGAACAAAACAGAAAAATTTAATCTCAAGCTCTTGGAGGAAAGTATTTCTGGTTTTGAATGTGGCCTCTCTAGGTAATCAGTTGAATTATTTATAGTGAGTAGTTATTTAACATCATATATTATTTAAGAAAATATATTTCATTATCTGATAACATTTTATTCCCCACAATTTGTGGTGATATACTTTTGTAGGACTATATACATTAAATCATGCAGCTTTAAAGGGATTATAAAATAATATGGTACCTGAAATTCGACAATAAAAGGCTAAATAATTGAAGAAAAGATTGAACAGTCAGAATTATTTTGTATCCATAAAGGAAGAGGTCAACCATGAATTCATAAATGGAGAAAGGCAAACAGAATGGCAGAGTATCAAGATATTACAAAATGTTTTATCATTAGGATGTTTTACCGCATCTTACCATTGTTGTGCAATGACTTAGAAATATTATGAAGTTTTGTGAACATAGGTCTTTAGCTAAATTGAGTAAATTTTTATCTGAGGCTCAGGATTATCAGAATATCACCTGTTTCTGAAGGAAAAAAATCCTAATAAGGTATCAGTCTGTTTACCAGTGATAATATTAATTATAGCAATGAATAAACCCAGCAATCGGGACAATCCATAGTGATCAACACTGAGAATATTAACATTCATGTAATTAAAAATCAATACGTAAATGTGGCTTAGGCAGCTTTGATAATAGAAGCTTCATTTTTTTTAGTGCACTAATATGGTCAGTCACTGGCATTTGCATAGAATTTATACTATCCTACAAAGTGTGGTTGCCACATTACAGTCCTACAGACAAAATGTCAGTAATATCCTACTGTCATCTCCCTCTTGAATGTAAAACAAATCTCCTTACTGTTTCCATCACCAGAATGCTTTTGCATTCTCCCCAGAATCACCCTCAAACTTCTTTTTTTTTAATAAAAGTCATAAATATATGATATACAATGCAAAATTCTAGTGAAAACTCACCACATATTGAGTTTAATCTGATGACAAGTGTTGTCAGTGTTCAGTTTAAAAGTTACCAGATACGCCTCTGTGATGAAGAGTGTTAGATTTTAACAAATGTCCTGTTGGTATTGAAAGGACTGTTATTAGATTTATTGTTTATTAATGTTCTTAAAAAGGAGCCAAACCAATAACAAACACAGGAGTAAGAAAAGCACTACCTCAAAACAAACCTGTGTTAGTTCTTACCTTCGTGCTATCAAGCAATCCTACAAAGCCTTCACTGTGCATAATGGGAGGATCAAAGGCATTGTAGAAGAAAAAATTGAATTAATAATTGAAAATGAACAAATGGAAAAGATAGAGATGAAGATAGGTGGTGTGGTGAACCGACCACTTGATTTTTCTGCCTTATTAAAACAGTGAGCAAAAAACTCTATTTCCCATAAATCTATTCGGCAATTCCCATAAATCCTCCAGGAAACCGGAAGTGAGATAACGCCAGCCATAAATTTTGAAAAAGTAAACAATCGCTCTCTTTTCCGCCTCACTGCACAAAGGGAGCACATCGCTCCTGCTGAGTGCCCCTCCCCCCCTCCCTCCTCCGCTGCCGGAGAGGAGCAAGGAGGAGGGGGGGGAAACTGAACTGAGCTGTCAGCACAGCCCCCTGAAGAAGCCAAGCAACCAGAGAGAAGGGAGCAGCCGCCACGGAGAGCCGCCGGACAGAACTGCTGACTCCCACTGCTC
>VZZY01020119.1:0-17280 GCA_013400335.1 Eurystomus gularis | reverse complement strand
GAAGAAGAAGTGGTGCCGAAGAAACTGCACCGAAAGCTGCACTGCCAGAAAAGACGTGCTGCCAGAGAAGTTGCACCGAAGAAACTGTGCTGAAAAACTAAAACCGACACCACCGTCAGAGGGAGAGAGAGAAAAAGCTACAAGCTGCTGACATCACTGGAAACAGTCCAGGTCTGCCAGTCGGGCATCGTCGCCGTTCCACGGAGACCATCGCCAAACACCGAAAGGACACATGCAAGCACACACACGCACCATCCACACATACAGGTCGTATTTTGACATAATTAAGTCCTTATTTGCCCTTATTTCTCGGTGGGTGAGAGAGGGAGTGAATGGGTGGGCGTGGTGTTCTTTAATACCATAATATTTCCGTAGAGTAAATAAGGTTTTATTAGAATATATTTAGTAATAAACTCATTAAATACTCATTTGATATCCAAGTTTGCTTGCGAGCCTGGTGAGGAGATATTCCACTTTACCCTCAACCCTTCTTCCCTTTAGGAGGCGGGTTGGACCTCTGTGCTCCGACTGCGACAGGTGGATAGAAAAATAAATAGGTTAAAAAAAACCCACCATCCAAAACACACAAAAACCATAAAGGTTAAAACATCTAAGTTCCTGTTCTGGTAAGAACTAGCATGAAGTGCCTAACACAAAAAATATTTAACTGGTTTGCTTGTATACAAGTAGCTACAACAGACAATGAATTTCAACTTTCTTAACAGAATTCGTTATTGCTTCTCTCAAACACCAGTGTCTTGTGGTGACACAAAAACTGGTATGCATACAAAGGCCCCAGTTTACAAGGTCAGAAATCAAAATGATGGAGGGTTTGCTGCACTTGGGAATCATCATCCATTTAAAAGCCCTACTGTGATACATTAAAAGCTTAGGTAGCTCCTTGGCCTTGCTGGTACACCCAGCATAAAATGATGAAGTCTGCAGACTCCCTCAGCTGGGCATGCTGAGACGTAGTTAGCCCTCAGCCCAAAGCAACTGTTTCTACAGCAAAACTGAGGATACTGCAAAGGACTGGAGAGAAAGGCTTTCATATAACCTCAGTGCTAACCTAAATTACAGCAGTTTCATCAGCCCATTTAAGTCACTAAGTAATATTATTAAGGCAGTTAAATGGGCCAGACTTTGTCAGAAAAGGTGAACAGGATTTCATTAATTTCTGAAAAAAAAGGAAAAAAACCCACCATCAGACCCTCTGTCATGTATTCAGGCCAATATGATGAACAGAAAAAGCTTGTTCTATAATTTCCTGTGAAAAAGAATCAACCAGTGGGTTTCTTTATGTATAGGATCTGAAATATTAATAATTTCAGAATAAAAGTAATTTTATTCCAAATATTTTTTACAAAACCAGGAGTTCCTTACAGTACACATCTGCACAGTTCTGCATGCCGCCGAAGACAGGTTGTTTAGAACCTGCAAATAAATGCCTTTTCAGCAATTTCCTGGGAATAAAATAGTTTTGATCACTCAGTTTTATATTTTTGTTTTTAATTGCTTTGTAGTTCTGACTATTTGAGTATTTTTCCTCACCTTATTCCCTTACTCCCCCCAGCCTTCCTAAACAGACCCCACTTCTTTTCAGCCATATAGTCTTACTGCCAACTCGAAAAGGGCAACAAAAAATGTGGTTTCACATCACACTCTGTCCAATACAGTTGTCAATTGTTAATGAAAGGGGTGATTTTATTTTTTCCTGTGTCTCCCATGCAAGTCACCTAACCAACCTAAAGGAAAAGAACCCAAATATATACTCACTTTCACACACACTTACCCTGATCAAGTTCATACAGCCAGAAGATCTGATATGAAGAAGAGCTTGGGAATAAATGTCATTAGACCTGAGAAAACAAAAGACAGGAGCATGAGATATGGTCCTTTAGTGTAGTCAGACAGAGCAGATGATGTCAACATAATGAGAAACTGCATCCTTGTCCTCAGTATAAGCTGGCATGGAGTTAACTTTCTTCATAGTATCCCACATGGTACTGAGTTGTGCATTTGTGAGTAAAACACTGTTAATAACACATTGATGGTTTTGCTGTCGCTGAACTGTGCTGGCACAGCATCAAGGATTTTTCTTTTTCCTGCTCTGTCCTCCTAGTATGTAGGCTGGGAGTGGGCAAGACATTGACAGGGGACCCAGAGGGGACAGTTGACTCAAACTGGCCAAAGAGATATTCCATGCCATATAATGTCATGATTAACAACAAAACAGGTGGAGAAAGAAGGCAGGTGGAGTAATGTGTTGGCTTCCAACATAGGAAGTGTTCAGAGAATGGCTGGGCATCTGTCTGCCTGTGAGACATGGTGATTTCCTTTGTTTCACTTCCTTTTCCTCTTTCCTTCACCTATTAAAATGTCTTTATCTTGACCCATGAGTTTTCTTGCTTTTTCACTTGTTTTCTCCCCTAGGTAGGGAGAGTAAGCAAGTGGCTATGTGGGTGCTTGGCTGCACCATCCTTAACATACAGAATTATTCTATATCTGTACATCTGATGGTGCGGGGAATAGATAACCTGCCTACCTCTGACTTTTCCAAGGGGAGATGATGCCTTCCTTCCAAAGTCTTCCTGAGTCTGTAAATTACAGAAAACCTACAATGGTAGAAAAGAAGAAAACTCACAAAGGAGTTTTTCCACATTATCTTTTCATGACTGCAAAAAGAATGCAAATTTGTGTAATGATCTTATGACTCTTCAGCAAAAAAAAAAAGTGGTCACTTCTCAGGGGATCAGGAGTATGACTGTCCTCACAGTATGAGCAAGAGTTTCTTGGTTGTTGCATGATTCTTACTATCAACAAATGGACTCCGATTCGTCTATGATCTCCTGCTATCTCTATGAGCAGTTTGAAGTTGGTACTCTCACCTCAGGAACAGATCTGCATGCTGAAAGTATTGAATTACCAGCTAGCATGGTGTCTGCTCTGCTGGCCTCTATGTCAAACAGCTAGGAAGTAAGGACATACATGACAGGGTAGTACCACAGATTCAAAAGGAGTAAAGGAGGGGAGTGCCAGGAAGGAAACCGCATTTTGATCAGCTGCAGTATTGTTCCCAGGGTCACGAATCCAAATTTTTCTGTTCAAAAGGCAATATTATCACAATAGTATGGTGCCTGCTTAATGAAAGACTGTGTTTTTGAGTGAGTACCACCACTGCTGTTTTGCAGCTGTGCCAGCAGTTGGCCTAAAAGAAACTAGACTAACATTGAATGAGTTTTCCATAGATTATTTGTTCAGCATGGGAGTTATGACAATAAAAGTGCTTATGCCAGCTTTAAAACAAGTTTTTTATTGAGAAAAAACAAAACAAAACAACAATAACAACAAAAGGAAAACAAAACCAATCCCTCTTGGATATACAGTTTCTTCCTGTATTTTGCACAATACTCTAATTCACATGAAGTTCAGTTTAATCTTAACATCAACTTGGGTTCGTTGTAGATTTTCATTGTGGGGGTACATTTAGTACTTGTTCCTAGGAGAAGCTTTTACTTAATGTGCTTATGAAGAGCCTCTCCAACTATCTTATGACTGAAAGTTGCACTTTGATCTTGTATCATGCAGATGTCTATCAGGTTTCTTCTGGAAATCTGATAATTAGACTTCTGAATTCTCTAGACTGAGATTGTAATTAAGTGCAGCTGCAAAGCAATAGGTACAACTGGAAATAACTACTTCAACTACACACCTTATGTCCAAATAAATTCCTTTGCAGCTTACGGATCTTCTGCCTGAATAAAGACTTCATTTGGTACAAAATGTTTACTTTTTGGCTCAAAAGAGATGGTGCTGCTTATATCCAGTCTTTCCTCAGGCCACTTACTAGATAGCATCACCACATTTTGTGCATTGCTGAAACTTACTGTTTTTCACCTACAAACAACAATTCATAACATGTTGTTCACATCCTGCCCAAGTCTGCCAAAAGGTCTATCAAAGCCAGCTGAAGTTTTAACTGTGCAGTTCCTGGTGTGAAAATAAAAGCACTTTACTATGTCTTCAAACAGAGAATTCATAAAAAAGGATATGCATAAAACCAGAACAGAGTTATTTTATTACATCCAAAACGCCAAAATATTAATTAAAATATTATGTAATACATTTTAACACTCCTATTCCTTCCCAAATGTAACAGAATATAATATCTGAACTGATGGTGTTAGACTGTTAATGCAGTGAAGGAGTCATCGAATCTAAGAGTAGCTCTATGTTAATAAATGGTAATACAAGCATAAATAACATGTCTAGAATCTGTACAGATGGAGACTCCCTTGTTTATCTGCTTTGAAATAAAAAGGTAGGTAATTTTTAAAGTATTTGACAAAGATTCTTTTTATGTATATAATAGCTGATATTACATGGTTTTCTTTGAAAAAAGATGCGTACTTTTTTCATCTGGCAGGTGTCTGATTTTGAAGGAAGCTAACCATTCAAAATACAGTTTTCTAAATTCATAATACTTACTGTCCCCTTAATTTTATGACTAAAAGTTCTTTACTGAAATCAAACCCTAAATCCAGGAATTTATCTGCTTAAAACGCTTACTCAGTCTAAGTGTCTGTGCACTTCACTTTGGTGCTGTCACTTCTTTATTGTATCTCTGGGTATATGAATAAGAAACAGGATGTTTCCTTCTTTGACAGATAATAAAAACAGGCACATAAAACAAATAGAATCTCAGCGTGATCCTTGGCTTGCAGTATAGTTTTGAATAGTATCATCTGACCAGAACAACAGACTATAGAAATAGGTTTATGAAGAAGCTTGTTCTTAGCTATTCATTGTAGGTCATTCCCTATTTTGCAAAATATATCTGCTCATTCAATATGTAGATGTATGAAGAAAGTTTAGAATTATTAACTGGGATCACAAAAAAATTCAATTTTTTGTTTAACCTCTTTGAGGATACTTTTTCTCAGATATATGATAATCCACATAAATGAAATGTAATTTAATTTATAATGTCCGATCAGAAAGTTTGCCTGACTTGATAACTCCACATAAGATAGCAGATATAATACAATTATCTGGTTTATATTTTATTATAAATGACTGAAATTATATGGAATAGAGTTTCTGAGACAGATTATGTTTTATTTCCTCTGGATGAGCACAATAAATCATCCAAGGTTTGTCCATAGTAATGAGATGCAGTAAGAGTGACATTTTATAATGATTATGTCAAAATGCAGACCTATTTTCTTCAAAGGGCTTCCATGAGATTTCTATAAGTTACATACGCACAGAGGTATGAATGTACAGTAACACACTTATATAAATATAAAACATCCAAGTTCTCAAATACATTGAAATCCAGGTAGTATTCTAGAGCACCTAGAAAGAAGTTATTTTTCAAATTAATTCAATTAATCACATATTTGTCTATATGAAATACAAGGAAAATAAAATAATTTGAAGAGGAAAACAATCATTTGATATGGTCATTTTGTCCAGGACAATCTCGCATTCACCTCCCACACACTAAAAAATAATGGGATATTATAGAGGAAGTGGGGAAAAAAAGGGGTCTGCTATTACTTGGCAACAAACCGTTTAATGATTTCTTTTCAACATGTTATACATTATCAGGGAAAGAAGAGAGAGAAGATGTCCTAAGATACAACACTGGTAAGAAATACCCCACAGACGGAGTGACAAACTCAACTTCTAAACCTGCACCCCTCAAGCAAAGGGTCTGAAGAGTGAAACAAACCATCATCTGCACTCCATTCACAGGGAGAGGGAAAAGGTAGGGAGTGTCTGGAGACTAAAGCTATCAGCTGTGTACCTACCATTTACTGGTGCGTAACACATATTGCCTGGAAAATAACATAAAATTATATTCCCCAAAACTGATATTCTATTAAAAGGACTAACTGTAATGCACGTGGCTAACCAAACTCCTTCTTCCAGTTGTTATTCCTTACAGAGACCAGTATTTCTGTCTTTCTGATGTCCATGTAACAGCTAAAAATAGTGAAAAGGGTGAAAAAAGGTGAAAAAATGAACAACCCACTCTACCTCATATCTTTCATTATGCATACAATTAAAAACATTTCAATAGAATGCCAGAAGTCCAGTTCTCACCTCAAAGACTGCCAGAAACAAAAGTGGATCTTAAGCTGACCCTGAAGTCCAGTTTATCTTTGTTACAATGTGAAATAGCTCCTTTCAGTTCACAGACTGAAGGAGGGAAGTAACAACAGTCATCTACTTACAGAGATGACATAGCTGTTTGAAAGCATCCTTTCTGGCATCTGAGTTCATTCCAGCATTTTAACAACTTAAGAACAGTTGCTGTTTCCTGGTATTTCTCATGCCTTGAAGGTCAATTGTGTCTTAGTACATAATGAATCAACCTGAGGAAAATATGTTGTCTAATTGCCTATCTTAGAACCTGTTGTGAAAAAACACAGGTTAAATGTTTTGTCAAGGAGAAAGAGATTGATGAGTTGTGTGGAAAATAGGAATAGCTCCAGCCTGGATATAACTTCCTCCACAGGCGCGGGCACAGTATCTCGGATAGTTCGAGGTTTGTTGACAATTTTTACTTTTTTGACTTGACAGCAAATGCTAGGTTGTGTTGCCAGGAGACACCAGTGAGTATGAGTTGTGATTTAGGGTAGCTATCCTTTTAAGAGGAAACTCATTCATTTGAATTATTAATTGGTGTCATCAGAAAAGTAATACAGACTTTTCAGTTCACCATCCAGTTCACATTGGGTTTCTCAACAGTCCAAAAATCTGTAAAACTACAGAGGGATTACCCTTTTCTCCTAAGCCTGTAGTTGACTGCTAGTAGCTTTCTAAGAAATTAATCTGTATTAGTTCAAAGGCTTTTGCTTTTTTATTGCTGGTTGGTTGCTTGGTTTTCCACCAAAGAAGTTCTTAAAAATATTCCCAAAAGAGTATCTTTTGCCTTGTGAGGTCACTATACCTCACTTCAAAGATGACAAGTCAGCAGAGTATTTTGAGATGTACCAAACTTCCTTCTGCAAGATTCCTTTCTCCCTCTCCCCTTATTATAGTGGAAGGCCTGACTAAACAAAAGTTAATCTTTCTAAATTATCCCTAGTGTCCTCCTGTTATACTCAAGGAATATTTAATGTAGATGTTTAGTTTCCATTTCTTGAAGATGGGATGAGCATGAATTATGCACTAAATTTTGGATGAAATTTCCTCACTATTTCTGCCGCTATTTGGTATACACTTAATATATGTAAATTAATATAGAATATAGGTCAATATAATGTCCTTTTCAAAAATCTACTAGACTGGCTGCAGGAAGACTGCTTCCCTTTATGATTGTGAAACAAGTCATTAATAGCATTTTCACTGCGAAGCTGATATTGTCCACTGACTTAACAGATGATTACTGAAAAAACAGTGTCTGTGGAAGAGAATGGTGAGGACTCTAGCTTGTGGAACAGAGATTTATGGATCCTATTTCCTAGACTTTCAAAGTGGAAACTGGTGAAGAATTGCAAAACTATCTGTGTATAAGAATTTTAAGAAATGCATGAGCATAGCACACACTGTTGCTATTATCAAATGATGGAAAGATTTCTTTTCTACCACAGCACTTTTCACACTGGATGGAAAGAGAGAGGGCAATCTGCAACTCTATCAGAGGAGAGGAAAGAGTAGAACAGTGAAAGACAGCCAAAACTCTTTCCTGAATCTTCTGCAGCCCGAAATCAGATTATGTTAAGACCTCTTTTTCTGTACCCTGCATGTATTTGAACCTTCTTTAAGCTTACTCTCTTTTTGATGTTATAATGGAGACAACTGTTGAGCGCTTTGCTGCACAGATGACATAGTTACATCAAGTGGGCAAAGCTTAGTCAGCATGAACACAACTCAATGAAATCTTCCCTAACTTCAAAGAAAGAGCTTGGCAAAATTGTGTTCTACTGTGGTGGGTTGACCCTGGCTGGATGCCAGGTGTCCACCAAAGCTGCTTTATTATTCCTCTCATCATCTGGACAGAGGAGAAAAAATATAGCAAAAGGCTTGTAGGTTGAGATAAGGAGATCACTCACTAATTACTGTCGTGGGCAAAACAGACTCGGGGATATTAGTTCAATTTATTACAAATCAAAATCAGAGTAGGATAATGAGAACATAAAAAACTAAATGTTAAAACACCTTTCACTCACTTCTCCTTTCTTCCTACGCTGAACTTTACTACTGAATTCTCTACCTCCTCCCCCTGCCAGCAGTACAGAAGGACAGAGAAAGGAGATTGCAGTCAGTTCATCACAGGTTGTTTCTGCTGCTCCTTCCCCTTGAGGGGAAAGACTCCTCACACTTTGTCACCTGGTCCAGTGTAGGGGCCTTCCCATGGCGGACCGTCTTCCACTAACTTCTCCACATGAGTCCTTCCCACAGGCTGCAGTTCTTCACAAACTGATCCAGTATGGGTCCCTTTCACGGAGCTCAGTCCTTCAGGAACAGACTGCTTGTCCATGGGTTCCACCTCTGGGTCACAAATCCTGCCATTGAAACTGCTCCAGTATGGGCTCCTATCTCTCCACAGGTCTACAGGTTCTGCCAGGAATCTGCTCCATTGCGGGCTTTTCATGACGTCACAGCCTCCTTTAGGCACATCCACCTGCTCCTATGTGGGATACTCCACAGGCTGCAGACTGGACATCTTCTCTACCTTTAACCTCCATGGACTGGAGGAGGACAGCTTGCCTCACCGTGGCCTTCATCACAGGCTGCAGAGGCATCTCTGCTCCAGCACCTGAAGCACCTCCTCCCTCTCCTTCTTCACTGACCTTGGTATCTGCAGAGTTGTTTCCCTCACATATTCTCAGTCTTCTCTCTTCTGGCTGGTGCTGGTGTTATGCAGGTTTTTTTCCCCTTCTTAAGTATCACAGAGGTGCAACCACTGTTGCTGATGGGCTCAACGTTGGCCAATGGCAGATCCATTTTGGAGCTGTCTGCATTGGCTCTATGGGACACTGGGGAAGCTTCTAGCAGCTTCTCACAGAAGCCACCGCTGTAGCCCTGCCACTACCAAAACCTTGCCACACAAATCCGATATATCTGCTTGCCCAAGTAAATCTGCGTGTGATTGTGCTTTAATTCTGATATATTATATTTTTATATTGACTGCTTTGTAAGTATACTCTGTCTCACTTGCATGGAAATATTCTCATCTTTACTTCTGCTTAGGTGTTGTAAAAATTGTATAGTTACAATCAGTTTTTCGCTCTCCATTTGGCAACTGAAAATACATTTTGCCTGTAGCATGAAGACCACATTTATACTGGAATCAATACGGCTACCATTTGTATTAGCACTCAGCTGCCACATTTCTCGTTTCATAAAGCACGTATATGCTCAGAAAGCTTCACAGAACCCTTGCAGCCATCTAGTGACAAGCTGTACTGATAAAATGCATGCTACAATGCAGATTAGCAAAACTAGTACCCTTGGCATAACCATCTGGTGCAAAGCCTGTGGGGTACAGGAACAGTGCGTTGTGGGTTACCAGCACTTTCACAGAAAAATTGACTGCCTGAGGTCAGGTTCACACAGTTCTGGAACTCTATTGTATAATATAACAGCAATTCTGAAAATATCCACTCAGATAATTCTTTGTATCCTTTAATGTACTCTTCCATTCGCTGATTGTAAACATTTATGGTTTTTGTTGAACAAAAATTTGAATGCTGAGTGGATCACTTAGAGTCACCTGGGTTTACGATACTAGACTTTTTTTTCCACAGATACTTAATATATCAGATTAACAGGACGCATATTAAACCCAGAGTAACAGAGGTGCTCAGCCCAAAATTCTGTGACATACTCCAAACAAAAGTATAATCAAACAGTTTAGAAAATGTCAGATTTAGATTTAGTTACATATCAGATCAAAAACTGTGTAGCCTTTATCAGACGAAAAGCATTACTTTGGGAATTCTTTTTCTAGCAGGACTGAAGTATTTAAATATGCTTTTTTAAGTCCAAGTGGCACGTCTTAACATATAATGACTATAGCCTGCTTGAAGAAAAAGTAATCTATTGTTCTTTGTTTGGCTAGGATAGGGTTAATTTTCACCAAAAGGTGGGAGGGGGCCGCAGCCAGGCTAGACTGAACCAGCCAATGGGTATTGGATACCCTACTGATATCATGCCCACTATATAAGGGAAGGGTGCAGGCTGGGCAGGGTGAGCATGACTCTCTGGTTGAGTCAGTTCGTGTAGATCTAAGTGGTCAGTGTATCTTATATCACTTGCTTTAGATATCGTTTCATTACTACTATTGCTATTAGTGTTGTTTCTTCTCTCGCATTGTTCCATTAAATTCTCCTTATCTCAATTCACAAGGTTTAGCCTTTTTCTTCCTATTCTTCCTATCCTGTAGAGGGTGGGGGTGTGGAGGGTGAGAGGTGGGTGAGAAGGTGAGTGAGTGTCCATGTGGTGCTCAGCTCCCAGCTGGGTCTAAACATGACATATATGTATTGCAAAATCATTCTTCTCTAGTGCACAAGTAGACTTTAAAAAAAAAGTAAAACTGCTTATAAACTTCCTTTGCCAAATATTTTATTGGAATGTTATATTAAATATGTTATAATGTTTCTAATAGTAGGAGAGTCTACACCTACATACGCCCTCACACTCACCCACCCATTCAGGGAATTCATCTGTTCATAGATCTGTTTCAGGTATCTCTTCTTCTGTACCTTGGCAATTGTATCAGTTTTGATGTTTTAAAAATATTTTCAACAAGCTTTTCTGTTGTAATCACAATTTCTTACTGCGTCTAGTATCTCTTATGGTCATTTCTGACTTTCTCTTGTACAAGTGATATTCTCTCCTATGTCAGAAGTAGCCAACTTTTCTGACCCTACAAGCCACACACAGAAACATTACAAAGCATATATGAAATACCTTGGAGAGTTATGAAATGGAGAACTTTAGTAATTCTTCTATCTACAAGCACTGACAAAAGTTTCTCAGTCATGCTGGAATGTGTGTGTATGTAGCTGATCTCCAGTGAGATATCCTTAGCACCTTTTGTTATCTCACCTTTGCTGTAGCTGAAGTCCAAAACAGGAGATCCCCTCTGACAGCCACATGGTACTGCCTGGCAATAGCATTACAGACGAGTTGCTTGTGGCTCATTAGCTGCTAGCCTGATGCATTGACCTTTTTTAACAGATGAAAAACCTTCAGTCTTTGCATTTCTCATTGACTGTCCTCTTCACTGTCCATTGATTTTGGTATTTGACCACACTATTTGGATCAATGAAGGAGGTTCATATTAGGTCAGAAATTTGTTCCTAATTTTGTATATCCTTTTTGTAAAGGAGAAGTCTAACTCTGTAACGATGGCCTGAGACTTAACTGTGGCTGTTAATATCACCTCAGAAGTGTTCCCAGGCAATGTTTAAAGGTTGGATGATGTGACATTTTGGACTTGCCAGGAAAAATACATCAACATTCTTCCCTACAAAATTTATTGTTTAAACCTCCTTTAAGTAAATGCTATATACACCTAAAAACATTCATCAAAAGCCAACAATAACATACTACACTGCAAATATTCATTTATTTGCCAACAATAATTATTATTCAAAAACTTGTCTTTGTTATATACTTACCAAGAAAAGCAATAGATTTTTGTGAGGCATATAGGCTTTGCAGACTCATGGTATCCTGGTACATTTACATTAAAAGAAACAAAGAATCTTCTTTGAAATTTCAGTGTAAAGAAAAAGCACTTAGTTTCATGCCTTCATCATCTGAATTAATTTTTTTTTTAATAGTACAGCATATACTGTACAACAGTACACGTAATTTTCTACATTGGCAAATTGTCTTCAGGCATTGCAGAATAATTTCACTCCAACAGTAATAATCTTTTGTTTACAACAGTAATGTTTGTTCTGTTTATTTGGAAAAGGAAGCTATGAGATTATGTAGGTAAAGATTTTTAAAAACGCCTACTGTATATAAATTTTACAATTTGAGCTATTCTCCTGAAGAGCTAGGCAATGGCCATATGCATGTTGTCTTTCTTTAAGAAACTCCAAGAGGTATTAAGAATCAATATATCAATCCAAATGGAAAAAAAAAATCAAAACAATCAGATTAATCTCCCTCTTAATAAATGTTCCTTTAATTTCTTCCTAGCAGCAAGAACAAGAGCCAAGTACCTACAGCCATCAACATTTTCTGCAGTTAATGTTTACTTCAGTGAAAGTCAGAACCTTAAGGTGAATCTTTCCACGGCTTTTTCCTCAATATGAGAAGATTAGCAGGTTTTGCAGACCACCATTCCAGGCTTTTCTGAAAAAAAAACCCTTCTGAATAAGAGAAAGTTTGTCTTCTACCATTAGACTTAAAACAAAACTCCTGTGAGTGTTTTTTGCAAAATAGGCTTCCTTTAGTCTGGCAGTCAAGTCCAGCACCCTTCTGCAAACCAGGTAATCTGTTTAAACTCTGTAGGTTGTTCTGCTTTTCCCTCATCTCAGAGGCTTTGCTGCTGGCCTCTGAAGACTCTGCATAAACCATGTATGCACCAGCATAGTCAGGCTTGCAAAAATAACATAGAATATCTATATAACAAATTAAAAGTAGAAAAATAAAGAAAATATGGTCTCTCTGACAGATAGGCTACTTTCAATCTAAACCATTTTTAATGTGAGGGTCTTCAGAAGTTTCTTAGCTAACAGTATGAACACATTTTTCTTCTTTCACAAAGTAAATCCAGGAAACTGTCCTACTCCAATCATGTTTCAATGAAATATCCATACATGGTGCAACCAGAGAAGATAGCTGTGCTGTTCACTTGCTTGACCAAAGCAATTCTACACATATTCTCTTTCATATATTAATAAGAAAACAGGTATTAACCAAGAAATATTTCTCTGATTTAGGGTCCTGAATCACTCTAGTTCTAAAAGCTGCAGAGAATGAAGTTGTACTCAGTAATAAGGGCTCCTACTGAAAGAAAGCTGCTGCTGACCTGTCCCCCTGTGTCTTACCCATGGCTCAGTGAAGTATATATTTGAGTAGTAGGTGACTAAACTTGCAACAGTTTAGCATTTCTGTTATCTTTGTCATACAAAGTACATAAAACTGTGTAATGGGTTCTTAAACCACTCTAATGAATTGCATTGCAGAATTATTTAAAGGATTATTTTTTTTCAGTTGTGGAGACAGTAACAAAAAGGTAGTTCTACACTGGTGAGAAAGCTTAAATCAGTTAGGAGTAGCAGCTCCTGTTAAGATGTAAGTGGTCAAGAAAGACCAAAATCAAGAGGAACTTAGCAGAGAAACAGCTAAGGAAACAGAAGGAAATCAGCCCAAAGTCACACAACAGCTATAGACAGATTTTCTCTGCGTTTCCATAGCTCAAGTTATAGGACACAAGGAGAGTGTAACAGGGAAGAAAAACAAAATCTGTAACAGCTGAATCATCTGTATGTGGGCAATATCAGTCCAATACTGACAGTGACTTATTGTCTCTCTGGTATGGTTCCTCCAGTGTATCTTTGTCCCCGCGGTAAGTATAAAAAAATCAGTAAGAGCTACCTCACCAGCTAAAGAATCAGTCCTTTGCATAACATGGCTATTATGACAGTTAAAAAATTTTATTATGAAAGTAAAAATGCCAAAGATACTCCATGGAAGAAATATGTAGGTTTCAAGTCATTACCTGTTATTTCAGCTGCTTAGCTTTGATAAATTTATACTAAATCACTTGAAACACTTTTGTAACAGACTGCTAATTATTAGTTTTGAATGGAGAAAGTTTTGTTATGAGACAGGAATCATTAGCTTAAGAAGAACTGTTACATGTATGAAATTGTGACATCAACATAAGTCTTTATGAAGAGGGAGCTCTTGAGTTCAGGGATGAAAATTTTAATATTGCACAATTACCTGTAAAACTGCAAGCAGAAAAAGTTGACAAAATAATTGCTGTCTGTACTATAAGCTGGTTTTCATAGTGGTAATTTTTCAAAATGTTCTTCATTACCTTTGCAGCCCTAAATGTATGGCATGTAGACTTCTTTTAAGCAGGGCAAGTAAAACTGAGTAAGCAGATTCTAAGTTAAACTTTTTTAGACTTTAGTGACATAAAAATTCTTGGGAACTGAACGGGTAACTGTTTGACATAGTTCTGTTGCTTTAGAAAATGTGTTCAGTAAGGACTTTGCCATGATATTTTGGCTATAGAGTAGAAGCATACTGGCATCTACTTTGAGGAACATTGTTTCATTCCTTGCACAGGTGGGAACTGCCAATGAAGCAAGGGCTCACTCAGTGTGGGCTTCTCTTCAGTGCCTGATTTCATCCTGGGCTCAAGTGTACAAGACACCAAACAATCTGGTCTGCTCTGGGAAGGCAGATGAATATATGCTTAACTTTCAGTTTATAAATGCTTCCTTGAACTCTGTCAGAGCACTCTGTGCACGACCACAACTGAAGTTTGAATCAAAATACTTGTGGTCTGTAGGCAGCGATCTCACCACAGGAATTATTGTGTTCTTTGGATGAGCTTTTGGTAACTGTGCTAAACTGCCCTGGGCTGAAATCCACTCTGATACTTCTACTGTTCCTCTGTATCTGCGCCTACTGCTTAAAATTTTCCAACACTGCTATTTTCCATGTAAGTAGCAGAACTTACATGGAAATGACTGCCTCTCTGTTCTACTTCCATTAGATACGGGTGCTTGTGTGGAACATGCAACTACATGAAGATGTTTGCTACCTGTCTGTTTTTCTTGACTTGGAAATAAATCACCACCCTTTCAAGTGCAAAGACTCTTCCTGCCTCGAAGTATGAACTGATGTTGCTGTGAAGTTACTGAACATGGAGGCAGTTACAGAGAGAGAGGGTTCAATGAATTACAGGGTTTCAGCTTTAATTGTTTCCTTTTTCTCCCTTTTTACTTTAAAAAAAGTCACCTATCAAACACATATTGTCTTTCCATGTGTGAAGAAATACAACCATTCATAGTTTCCTGGAACAATGTGCAACATCTATTTGGTTAAGAGGAGCCTATCCATCTTTGCAATATTTCTCTTCTGCAAAAACACCATAATTTCCTTTCCACCGTGAGATGGATATATTGAGCTATTAGTAGAACAGCAAAGGCTATTTTGCCATAACACAGTACCTTGTTTCCTAGAAAGATCAAAAAGAATTTAAATACCTTTATTTTATAACTGATTACATGGAATTATGTATAAATCTGTTGGAGGTTTTTTCAGGGATTTTTTTTTTTTTTTAATTTAGGTATGCTCACATCAATCTTTCAGGGTCTTTTGTTTCTTTGCTTCTGCATCCTATTGCCTGTCCTTTGATTCTGTGCAATCTCCTTACTAAACCAATGTTTATATGAACTCGTTATGACTTTTTTTGACATTTCTTTTGCAACATTTAATAAAGCTTAGAGTAATTATAATGCCAAAATTACTCTGTAAAAATTCATTGCATTGTTTTGCAAAGTGCTGCAATATGAAACAATGGGGAAAAAAGTGGGGAGAATAATTCCCTTTATGTAAAACTGATTTCGTTCACACATGGCTATTACATGTGGTTTTATTTTAGGAAATGTGCTTCACCATTGTTTTCTATAATGTCTCCCACATGGTGTCTGTGCTTTTGCATAGAACAGTATTTCGTACTCCAGACAAAGTAAAGCTAAGGTATTTTCATACTCTAGACAAACCAGTGCTGTGATGGTTAAAAGACTGGCATTACTGATAACATTTCTGGTTCAAAGGGTTAGTGAAGAGCCAAAAATTACTTATCTGTGGGATTCTGTGCTGCCTAATGTTTGTTGTTCTGTGCCCTGGGTTTTCTAAACAGTGCTATTTATTCTGCTAAAGTGTTTGTATGTGACTTAGAAAAGTTATGGATGGAATTATCAGTTTGTTTTGAGATTGACAGGGCTAAAGCTAAATTCCTAATATCTCTTTCCCCTTGTCTCTGTCACCTTGGATTACATCACCAGAGAAATAGAGTCTGGACATGTTACACTACATCTTTGCTTTTCTTCATGACCTGTACACTCAGATTATATCTGCATTTACCATATCTAGTTACACAAACTTTCATCTCCTTCCAGAATCTAAGGATCTTCAGGTCCTCTTGCATTTCGTATCTCATACAACACAACTTTTTCTGCTCTTAACATCATACAAATGGTTCCCCTTCAAAATGCTTCTTTTATAATCATCTTGATTCTTTCTTCATCCCCTTCTTCTTAGCTGTTAGCTTCCTTTCTTCTGCTGCATTAAATGACTGTCTTTACCAGTATGTCCTCTCAATATATTACTAAACACTATTTTAATAAGTTCTGCTTCTCTTTCTTCTTCCTCATCTTTATAACCCATGCCATTCTCTTTTCCCCTTCCTACTTTTGTTTTGACATAAGATTTAGAGGTTGAAATAAAAAATGAAAATAAAAGGTTTTCTTTTCATGTATAATAGCACAGCAGGATCTTGGTATTTTGCCTCTAGGAACTGTAGTAAAACAATAAATGAAGGTCAATTAATGCAAATTCTGATACACAAAACAGGGAAGCAGGAGCATAGCCTAACTCATATAACAGTGGTCTGAAATGTACTTTTTCAGTGATCTGCTGTTAAATAGATGCTCACTCATTCACATGTGCAATATTTGTATTTCCTAAGACTTTGGCCTGCCAGAGCTGATAACACTGGGCCTGCCACCTTAATAAGGTCTTGATGCTAAATATTTTTTGTACAAAATGAGAATATCTTTCACAACATCTTACTTAGAAAATATCAACAAACTGTATTAACAGAAAAAAAAAGTACTTTCCCTAAAATGTAAATATTTCAAAAGGTAGTAGATTGATTTCACTTACTTGCTTTAACACTACAAAAAAAGAATCATAGAATCACAGAATCATAGAATGGTTTGGATTAGAAGGGATCTTAGAGATCATGTAGTTCCAATTCCCCTTCCATGGGCAGGGACACCTTCCATCAGATTGGTTTCTCAAAGCCCCAGCCAACCTGACCTTGAATGCTTCCAGGGAAGGGGCATCCACACTTTATCTGGGAAACCTATTCCAGTGTCTCACCACCCTCACAGTAAAAAATTTCTTCCTTATGTCCAATCTAAATCTACTCTCTTTCAATTTAAAATCTCTGACCCTTGTTCTGTCAGTACAGACTTTGGTAAAAACTCTTTATCTATCTTTCTTCTAAGCTCCCTTTAGATACTTAAAAGCCACAATTAGGTCTCCCCAGAG
>VZZY01020118.1:143046-202648 GCA_013400335.1 Eurystomus gularis | reverse complement strand
ATCAAAACAGGCATCACCAGCAGAGCTAAAGCAGTAATTGTCCCACCTTACTCTGTATTGGTCAGGCCACACCTTGAGTACTGCATTCAGTTTTGGTCCCCTCTATAAAAAAAAATATGTGGGCAGGCTGGAAAGGGTCCAGAGAAGGGCCATGAGGATGACCAGGGGACTGGAAGACCTGCCATATGAAGAAAGGCTGAGAAAACGGGTCAGCCTTGAGAAAAGGCGGCTTAGGAGAGACCTTATCACCATGTACCAGTACATAAAGGGTGGCTATAAGGAAGAAGGAGACTCCCTTTTTACAAGGAGTCACATGGAAAAAACAAGGGGTAATGGTTGCAAGTTGCTCTTGGAGAGATTCTGATTGGAGTCCAGAAGAAAATTATTTACAATGAGAAAAATTAAACATAGGAATAGTCTCCCAAGGGAAGTAATGGATTCCCTTACATTATACAGTTTTAAGACTCAGCCTAACAGGGTGCTGAGCCATCTCATTTAAACTGTATTTTTCTATCTTGAAAGGTTGGACTAGATGATCCTCGAGGTCCCTTCCAATGTGGCATTCTATGATTCTATGAATAATTAGGTTACTCTTAAGCATCTCTCCCAGAAAATGTGTGCCTGAATAACAAATTCATAACAAATTGGTAGCAATACATCAGAGCACATGAATCTGCCAGACAAGGTGGAGTCTCATTCTACTGATCCCAGTAATTAAACAGCAGGTTGTAGTTTAATATCCCTCTGTAACCCATTAATGTCATGTAAACTTGGTTGCAAATACCATTAACTATATATACATCTCACTTCAAGGAGTTCTTCTGAAACAGCAAGGGAAACCCAAACAAATTGGAGTAATATTTCATAACTACAAGTTTTAGAAAAGTATGTTTTCTTTATAAGACATTTAAGTGCTTTTTCTAGAGTTTCTAGGATATTAATTGCCTGGCAGTTAAGAAAATTCCAAGTACTTCTGTTATATTCTAAGACATACACAGGGAGATAACGCAAGACTTTTAAAAACAAAGCTCTACAACATTTAGATGGCCTGTTTCTCTGCAAAATTCTCCCCTATTCAGTGGGAAAGCTACAATAAAGAACTTAGCTCACAGACATATGCTGCAGGTGGAGTGATTTTTTTTAGTATTGTCTATGCACAAGACAAAAGCTCTCAGTCAGTTAATGCCATCCAGGAATATGCTATAGGGAGCACAACTTGAAAGCAAAAATCATCTGCTTTCAAATTCAGTGTCTTGTTTTAACTACATATTTTACAGATATGTTATTTCCATAGAACAATACATTACCCAGTAATTAGGCTCATTTATGGAATCAAATCAAGGCTGTCTACATTTCTGCTGGGTAACGTTCTTCACAAACAATCCTCTCTCCTGGCTCTTCTGATTATTTTATGATTCCTCTCGCTTCTTGTCAGTACAGATTAAAGGTAACACATACTGCTGGGAACAAACAATTTTCCAGCAGTAGCATTTTGTTTTCCTTAATAATTAACAAGTGCTGCTGACTAACCTTCCAGCATAAAATGTGCACCTTATCGAAAGGGAGCGGACACAGGTTAGAACAGCTCACTTGGGATATCAAAATAAGAAGTGTGATTAAAGCATTAAAGATTTAGAGGTTGACATTAAGGGATGAAAGGTGGAATTACTGTAAATATAAAACTGTTCAGCATTAAATGGAATGTGTTGCACTTGAAACAGTCTTTCAAAGTGCTAACATTTCAGCATTAATTATTAATAGAAACTGACAGCTCATTTTCAATTTGAGCCTAATGACAAGGTTCCTTAAGAGATAAATACAACACACTGGCTCAGAGGGTTTGTGGATCTTTTGAAAGGTTCTCTAGGTTGTCTAGGCCTTAATCTGCAAATTCCTTATAAAATAATAGGCTATCCTCAGAGGTAAAAAAAAACACCCCTAGTGAGTAGCAGCCTGACACTGGCTGGGGACACCAGCAGCACCTCTGCAGGTGGACACTGGCAGCACTTCTTCCCTCTGCCACAGAGCCAGATATACCTGGAAAGGTCCCAATAGCACACCACCAGCCTCTCCTTGCCCCCTTTCCTTAGACAATAGCTTTGTGAAGCATGTATCTAGTCTTCTGAGTGTTTTTCTTCTCAGATGACAAATATCGTGTTCACCCACCACTAATCATCTAATGTCCTCTCTTGGTCAGAATAAACTCTTGAAGTGTCAGCTCTCAAAAATACCATTATTTTATTTCTGCTATTGAAACTTTTATGACTATATTCAATGAAAAAATGCAATTTAAATATAAAATAGAACAATATACATCTATTAAATCATAACTATATTATACAGAGAGAAGCATATTAAATGATTTTTTGTTAATAGAAATATTTGTAGTAACACCTCAGATGCTCCTTTGGGACATTAGAAATCTGCTAAGAGTGTGAAGTTCTAAATAACTAGCCAGAATGAGGGTCAAACTTAGCTCATAAGCTTTGGCAGGTGTAAAGGCTCATGAGTGACAGTGTACTTTCCTTCCAGCCATGCAAACAAATTGCAGCAAGAAGACTAAGTGAAGATATATGGCCATTGCATTCCTACAGGGGAGGTGAAAAATGGTGAAGGTGGAAAGAAATTGGATGGGGCAAGGAGTAGGAAAAATAAAATTAAGGCAAACACCCCATGTTTTTGGATATGGTTGAGAAAAGTGTTCAGAATTAAGAAAACAGAAGGAACATGCTCATGGTTTTATCTGCTCCTACTGACACATTCAGAATTCCTCTGGGGCTGGCAAGAAATGAGGCAGTTTGCATGCTGGGCTTTCACTGTGCTCAACCCTGGTGCACAATATGACAGGAATTAACTTGTGTCTATGAAAAAGCAGTATTTGGCAAAGAAGGGCATTGAGGCCATGAGGCTGTCAAATTAAAGGACATTCAGAGACAAAACACACTTGTATACCAGTTTAATCCAACCATCAGGGTAAATGAAGAGTAAATAACGGTAATAAGAGAAGTAAGAAATCATTGCTTGAAAACACATTATGATTTCACTCGAAAACCTACTGATGTGAATCTTTTTGGGCTTGGCTTTTCTATTTAATGCTTGTGTTCTGCTTCAAAGGAATCTGTGCTGGAAGTAGCATGTAAGGCATATCAAACTTACAAGATTGCTTTGGAGTAAAACATTTAGCTAAAATACTCAGAATTTCACTTCCAGTGCTTGGAGTTAGTGACTACTCAGTTCCTTTTTGGCACATGCAGCTCCTCTTCACTAGCTTATAGGAAACCTGAAGAAATCAGATGCTTTCCCCATTAATGCCAAACAATGCAATTCTACCTGCGCATAGTGTCTAGGTACAGTGTCTCTGGAGTAATCAAAAAATTTAATTTGTGAAGCAAGTATTTTTGGTTTTGCTGAACTGTCTTACAGAGAATGTTCCTATGCATGATCTCACTCAACACCTGTATTCTGGCAAGTGGGAAAGCTGAGCTAAGAAAAGCTTTTCAGTTTATATAAAAAATAAAATTGCTAAATTCACCTAAATGAACCATTTAAAGCAATTTGCTTTCCCACATATTACTCAGGACTATTTGCCATTTAGGAGTTGTTATAGAAGTACAAAATATGCCTAATGAAATACACAGCCATACAAAAGTCAAGGCTTTTTTCTAAGTCATTCTTTAATGAAAGATGAGGCATTTTCTTGTGAAAATGTTGTCAGTGTGTATATTTCTAAAGCATATTAAGAAATGCACAATCAGAAGCAGCATGCTGTTCTATCTTCTGCTCATTTCCTTGAAAAAGTTACTGTTACAAATAGAAATGGTATCTGAAAACACTTGGTGAGTGCATCTTTCCTAGAAAAAGAAAAGATTTCCTCTTCATTTGAAGATTTGATTCCAGGGATGACAAGGCAGTTTGCAATTTCAGCATGTCTCCTGATTTTTATAAAAGACAGGAACAACAGCTTCAAAAGCCCATCTTCCAAGTATGAAACCCTTTTGTAAATTTGCCACTTAACTCCTAAATGCCTCCTTTAATAAGCTAGTTTCAATACCTACATGTCACTTGCAACATGAGGATTCACATACAGGCTGGATATAGTTGTTCTGACAGCCTCATCCCATTTCAGCTTTCCAAGAGCCTTCTGAGCTCCCCCATCATGTTTTACACATACATCAATCACAAATCTAAACTGCAGGTTTCCTGCATCCCAACAGAAATGCACCTCCCCTATGTAACAGGAACATACATGTTCTATGCCACGTTTAGAGGCTGCTCATACTTCAGCATGTGCCAGGATATTCACTTGCTACAATACAGGACTTAATCTGTATTTTGGCCACATAACAGAAGCATACCAGGAAAAGGGCTGTAATATACTACTTGCACATACCTCTTGGAGGCTACACAGCCTGCTCCTGCAGAAAAACGTAGACATCCCATCTCTATGACATTTTAAATAAAGGCAGCAAGTGTGGATTTGGCACATATCTTACTACATCAGAGCCCTGCAACATCCTCTTGAGGGCTTTTAAACGAGGAACACATACTGTAAGTGAAAAATAGTCCACATTTTTCACCTCTCCTTCCCTCTTCCTAACCTCACAGCCACCTCAACTGAACTTCTATAGAAGACAATAAGGTGACTTTGAATAGACAAGAGAAATGGCAAATTTTACTGTCTCAGGAACTTCAACAAACCTTAGCCGGCAGAGACTTGAGCTCCTTCCTGACTTTGCCACTAGATAGGACATACTACCAACAGTCAAGTAAAGCCTTATGCTAGGATTTAGATGAGAGCAACAGCATTAAGCTCAGGCAACAATATTTTATTTTTCTAACAATGTATTAATCAGTAAAACATATGGAGTGGTTCTGAAAACACAAAGCATTATGCCCAGATTTTTCATTTCTTTTCAGTGAGATCCTCTCATGGTTTTTTTTCTGTATCTGCAGTGGGTTTCCATGAGAGGCAAAATGGCCTCATTAGCCATCTCCTCTCTTGCACTCCAGTCCCCACTCAAGGCCAGAACTTCAGCCAGAACAGACCAAAGCTACATCCCTTGATGTTACTGGAGTTTTTCTGATGTACTGCGGATGGGGATTTGGCTCCTTCAGCTCTGATGTATGTGATAGCCCTTTTCAGCACACGATGCTTTTTGGAGGCAGCATTAATGCAGACAACTCTCTGCTCTTTGAAAGGCAGACATCTACAATCTGACTCCAACAATTTATACACCTAAAGGGACCCAACTGAAATGGCAACAGGAACCTTTTTTAAATTATTTCATCTTGTCAAGATTAGAAGATTAGGTGTGCATTTTTGAAGTGGCACACAAAGGCTGCAGTAGTGGATGTTTAAGAGGCTCTGCCAAGGAAGGAGAATGCAAGCAGCGTGTTTGAGGCACTTGGCAGTAGACTGTACTATTCTCTAGAAGTGGTGTGACATGTAGAGGGAGAAGGAGATGGAACCAAAGCATCGCAAGACAAGTCTGAGCCCCAGAGACATGCAAAGAGACACACATGGCGTTAGCCTGGGAGAAAAGGCGAGAAGCTAAGTGACACTGGAGGAGAAGGGGACATCAATGTGGAGATGTCTAGGAGACAGCAGAAACTGAGGACCTGAAGATTTGGGGTGGAGTCACGAATAAATTTATTGAGTTGAAAGCTGTCAAATAGGGGCAGCAGGTTAAATCACATAAGAGGACGTGGTAGGGAGAGAAATGGCCCTATAAACCACAAGAATCAATAAAATAGAGTTTAAAAGGGAAGATGCTGCTTATAACAGTGCTGACTAATAAAAATTGAATGGGACAATGAAAATCAAGACAGAGCAAAACAAATACAAATCACTGCATAAATAGGAAGTTTTAGTACATATCTTCTTAGAGACCAGAGAAAAAAGACCAACAGACAGCTAGTGTAAACTGGCACAGCTCCACTGAAAGCCAAGAATACCCTTCTGGTCACTGAGTCAGTCCCAGTGATGCCTTCAGGCTTCTCTAAGCTTCTTGTGCACTGCCTGCCAGTGCTTTATTAACTACATCATATCACATACGCAGGCATACAAGGCTAACAGCGGTCTTCCCCCCAGCCTTGAGTATGCAGAAATTGTATTTGAGGTCGGTGGTAGAAGGGGGAGAAAAATATTCATACTGACTTTTTTCCATTACCGAGATATGCTCCCATAACAAAAAAAAACTAAGGAGGCTTATGGTGTAATTGTTCAACACAATGATTTACTATTCAATACAGCAAAGCTTATCGTGTAACTTCATTGTGAAACTCTGATTTACTGTGAACACAGCAGAGCTTATCATGATGTAACAGTTCTGTGGGAAAGACTTGGCACTAGACTGGGATAGGGTTTCACAGACCATTAATGATGACTGACAGGTTCATTTCAAATGAGTTATAAAAGAGTTCACTCTACAAAATCATCATGCTGTCTGTGGGATATTCAGATATTTTAACTTCAGTGCTGTATAAACACTCCTTACCATCAAGAAATTACCAAACAAGCACATATATTATGAGACTAGATTGGTTTACATTTCTCTTGTGTTTTATACATTATCATTAGAGTCAGCCTTCACAGTCTGTACATGAAAAATTGAAACATTTCACTTTTCCTTCAGATCAGACTGGGCAAAATATATACAAACCTCCAGCCCAATTATGACATGTTAAATGCTCTCAGCTTAGGTAAAATATTTTTAACATGATAAATCTGGATTTTGAAGGCTGGGAGATATGTCTGTAAAATGTAAAGTGGATGTCTGACAAGTCAGATAAAGCCCAGCATAAAAATAATATAAACACCATTTAGCTAACTGTTCACCTGTTTTTATTTTGCTTGGCTGGGCTTAGCAGTGCTGCACATTAAACTTGGACAAATATAATAAATCCCTGGTCTTTGTAGAACTCCTATGCTTGAGGGGGTTGGGCCAATGAAGTTGGAGTAAGGTACTGCCTGCTGCAGGTAAGAGGAGATACCATCAGATCTGGGTGGCTCCCAAGCCAGTGCCATGCTAGAGCTATGCAGAGGTAACAAGCCTGTCTTTTTATAGAAAGTATTGAAAAAGAATGGAAAAAATACCACTTGAATTACATGGACAATATGTTGAATTCTCAATGCAAAACTGAAGAGGTCAGCTACCACCAGTTCAAGCCCATTCACTCTCAAACCTTGCATACAACGCAAGAAGACCAAATCCTTGCTGAAATAGTCTGCAGGGGCCAATAGTTATTTTAAAAACTTATTTCTCCCCTTCCCACTTTGTGAACAGTAACAAGCTTTACACAAGACCAGTTCATTTGGCCACTCAATGAACTGTGCATTATTCTACAGTGGCAGAGCTCATGTGTTAATTTTGCTAGCGTGAGTAAAGGGAAGATCAGAAAAAGATAATGCCCAGTTTACTTCCAGCAGCCCAGTGCATGTCATTGTATATAGCACAGCTGTTGGATCTTTTCTTCTGTTGTTCAAACGGGGATCCTAAGATTTGCTTTCCTTATTCTGGATAAAAGCCAAGCCTGTTGTAGGTCATCAGATGCTCTCCGTGCACACTGCACTGCTAAGGGTGCCCATCTCCAAGACCCCCTGTATCAGGGCAGGCTGCCTTTCCCACTGCTAAGGGGCTCAGAGCAGTCTTACAGGGAGCAATGTGCAACCCAGAGAGCAACGCAAGCACACACACAAGATAGGCCTGAGCAAAACCTACACTTCTAAAGCCTGCTCAGTGCTGATATGAAAGAAATACAGTCACAGCCCTGGGTTTTGTACCTGGTCTTTTCACGCTGCCATAGCTGTGATCATTTATATTCAGTCAGGTCTGAACTTGCTAAACAGAAATGGTGTGTAAAAGCTGCAGCTGGAAATGGTAGCTTGTGTGTGTGTCCAACAACTCTGCTTTTGTAGAAGAGTTCAAGTTAAGGTGGGCCCATAAATACCCCACAGCTGATTTTGCTGAGCCTCTCATCACACTGCCTAAGCATGGTACCAGCAAGCACAGAGACTCAGGCAAATAATAGATTTGCTTACAAACAAGCTGAATTCACTGCTGAGGTGTTTTTGGATCACCCTATGCTAGCCACAGCCACAAGAGTCTTAAAGCAATTTGTTTCTACAAAAACCCAGTTTCATTGTCCCGGTTGTGAAAAAGCATTAAAAGAAACCTTGCACTGTTAGAAGCAAAGAGCAGTGAGCCAGCATAGCCACAGAACTGCCCAGGCTTTCTTGTTTACACTGGAAAACAGCAGGATTTCTAACTCCTGTAATTACCTTTCAATACTGTGCAACGATGAGCACCTGATTCCACTGACTACAAAGGGGACCAAGGCACACGCTTCAGTTCAAGCACATGACAAACTGTTACAAGAAATCAGGGCCAAGTAAGTGTGCAGCAACATCTCTTGTAGGTGCTTCCACAGCATCGTTTGCCCTCCAGCCTCCTCATCTGCTAACATGATTCACTGCTGTTTTGCCACTGGACTGGCTGACCGATTAAAAATGTATCTGGACATACAGCTGTACACTGTGATGTACACTTAACTCTGTTCCATCAGACTGATTTAGGGAACAGGAATACGCTTATCTGAAAAGGTAAAAATCACACGGCAGGAAAGGAACAGCTGGCAAATCTTAAAGACAAAGGGGAGACTCTCTTCAGACACTTTTCTTGTATAATTTATGCTGTAGACATTTTACTCTGTCTAATTGCCCCATTTCAATCTAATGTCAGTTAATCAATGACTTCTGCATAGCATGGAGGTGAACTCTGGATGCAGAACAAATGCATAAATTTGGTCTGCCTTTTTGCAGGCTCTACTTACTGAGCTTCATATTTTGCATTTGCTTTCTGGAGTTGAAATTTTTTCTCTTTTGACTCATCCCCAGCAAACACCCACGCTCTCCCTCTTTTGAGTCACAGTGTTTTTGTATTTTTAAATCATGATTACACTTCTGTAAAATGTAGATTTTTGAAGTATCTCACCACTGCTTTTTACTATTATTGTTTTATTATCCTGCTATTTTTATTTGGAAGGTCTGCTTCTCAAGCCTACCCAGGTGGTAAGATCCCAGATGTATCATGAAACACATTGTGACTTTTTGCCTTGCTTTCAAAGTCTTGTTTTTCATGCCTTTCTTTCCCTTACTCAATATATTCAACAGCACTTTTAAAATGAGAATACATTATCCCAAGTGCTTGGAGGGACCCACAGGTTTTTTTTAATCTGCTAGGCTAATCTATGTAGAGCAGTTTGAAACAAAAAACATTTAAAGATTATGCCAATTAACCCCACATGTGAAGGATCTGATTTGGCAGGTGCTCCAGGCTACAGCTTTGTAGGATGAGGCCCATTCTTCTATTACCTTCACACTAACTACATTTAAACAGACTCATTCAAATACACTGAAGGAGGACACTGCACCTATGCCAGAAGGGCAAACACTTGCCTCCCCTTCAAACTCACCCTATCAGAATCTGGCAAAATATAAGATTTTTTTTCACCATTCATGAGAAATCAAAACTTTTGGGAAGAAATTTAAACTATTTCTCTGGCAGATTTTCTAACTGTCTTGGAACCAATAGGCTGGTTTCCTCTGGAGGCTAAATCAAGCCCAGTATGGAGCTGGAGAAGAGGAGATACTTTGGAGTATAGGCGAAACATGACACTGTTGTGCATATTTCTTCCAAATGGTGAGGAAACTCAGCATAAGGTTTTTTTCTTCTATTTCTTTAATGGCATATACATTTGAGTTGTTCCACTCAATGCCTGAAATAGTGTCCCAGGTTTCTCAAGAGCTAGGTATTTATTAAGGAAAGGTATTTAAGGGAATTTTAACCCAATCCATTCTGCTACAAGTTGTTGTAGTTATTCTCTTGAAGCATTCCATGGGATTTGGATCAACTCACTGCCTAATACGCTGTCCTGAAGAGAGCAAACTTAGATAAATGATCCAGCCTCTTTTCACCTCTCAACCACCACTTCATCACCACCACACCGTCTCTTTTACCACAGCCTGCATGGGAGGCATGGACACCAGGAGGCTTATGTTTTGATTTATGAAATCGCTAAACAATAACTTGGGTTTGCACACAGAGTAGGTAGACACTAGGTCAAACAGGTGAGCCAGCAGATCAGAAGAGATTACCACAAAAACCCCTTGGCCACACAGGAGACCAATCACAAAATCACAGAATTATTGAGGCTGGAATAGACCTCCAAGATCATCAAGTCCAGCCCAACACCACAACATCAGCGAGACCATGTCACTGAGTGCCACATTCAATCTTTCCTTAAACACCTCCAGGGATGGCAACTCCACCACCTGCCTGAGCAGTCCATTCCAGTGTCCAATGGAGAGCATGGGCTCAGCAGCAGCTCAAGCTTCAAACAGCTGCTTGCCTGGAGGAATTGCAGGTCCTGTCTCCATGATTCTCGGCCTCAAAAAGTCTGGAAAACTAGATAGGGAAAACTATCTCATGTTCACACAAGCTGACTTGGACACAGCAATTGCCCTGGGTCAATTCAGCTGCTTTTTTATTGCCTTAAGAAAGTTCAGCATTCTAATACATAGTAGGGGATAGAGACATGGAGCAGGGCAAGTTCCTCCCAGTTAAATAAACTCAATTAACACATTTATTTACCTTGAATAATCCATGTCTTCTTCCAGCAGTATAGGGAGGCAGGAGCTGAAAGCAATATCCTGGCCAATCCTACAGTAGCTGACAACGAGAGCAAGACAGCTTCAATGATAAGCCCCCAAACATCAGGCACAGGTCTGAGGCCAAGTTTCATGGTCAGTTCACAAGTCTGGGTCAGACACACTCCAAAGGTTGCCAGATAGGTCCATAGTGACAGTAGAGGTCTGTCACCAAGCCAGCAGGTCCACACACAAGCCAGATCCCAGATTAGCAGAGTACATAGAGAGCTGGAGCCCAACACTCCTACAGCTTTGCTCAAAAGGAGACCAGGGTCCCCGAACTGAGCTTAAATAGTGCTTCCAGCCCCATGGGCAGGATGGGAGGCTCCAGGTGAGGCTAAGCAGGGTCATTAACACCCATCAGTGCCTCCGGGCACCTGACACCTGATTTATCGTTTCATTTCTGTGCCCTTTAACTGAAAAATTGGGGTTTAGACTGCATTATGTCACATGCCTAAAAATTAAAACAAACAAACAAACAGAAAACCCAACACCAAAAAACCATCAAAACAAACCCCAGGTACCCTAGTGAAATTATAGAGAGAAGCCTCTATTAAAAATACCAGCTGTGATATGGAGCCTCAGATGGGATTTGAAGTTTTATTCAATATTTCCTAGTTGAACTCAGCATTCTACTCAGTGAGCGCACGATCAAAACCTCCTCCTATTTACCGCAACAAACTATTGTACTGCATCACATTGTTACTGGTACAGAAATATTTAATATCTGTTTTGTAGTTGTAAATTACAGCTCCGAAATTTTCCATATGCTCTATCCAATACACATCGAACTGTTATGTTCATTGTTCCAAAATAGGTGGAATTTGCCATAAAAGGTCTGATCAAGATCCCACTAACTTAAAACTGCCTTTTTCTTCTGCATTAACAGAATAGGACTACCTGGGGATATTTTTTCTATTGCCAAAAGAACGAATCAGACCAATGATAGTTTGGCTTATCAGGAAGATGTATAATGTATTTTATCTTCAGTTTTTGAGAAAACCCTGTGTCAGAAACGTGTGTTGTAGGTGGAATAAATTCACTGCTGTATAAAATTAGAAATCATTCTGAGATCACATGTAAAACAAACATGGTCAACAATAAGGGTTTTTTAAAAGCTATTGGATTTGTGGTAATATTCCTCTTTGAATACACCATCATTAGTATTTTATTGATCTAAAAGTTCTTGGTATTTCAAAGGCTCTGATTAAGATTTTCTCAAAATATGAGAAAAAAATCCATTGTAACAGTTACACGAGCAATCTGAAGTCTGTAGTGTGTGCTGCCTTTACAGGACAAAACCGTAGCAAAAGGAAATAAAACCCGGTGTCAATCTTCAATGAAATTAACACAATTTAAAGCTGCTCCAGGCAAAACAATGAAATCTGTAATTTATCAGCAGTAGATAACATCACCAGGGGAATTATTTAATGATTAACTACAGTGGGCTGGAGCCTGGGGTGAGGCGTGGTGGCTTATGGCTGCACTTGGAGCGTGTTCTGCCCCAGAGCAGGAACAGCCGTCCATTTCCACGGGAGAGCAAACGCCAGCAAGGGCTGTCACTAAACCCTCGCTGCCCCTCTGCGCAGGACAAGTCCGGGGTGAGGGAAGCAGGGAGATGAGCTGTCCACCAGCTTTGCGAGTGTACAAGTGCTCTGAGCTGGCAGTGAAAGCACTGAGGTACTGGAACAGCTTTAAATGCAAAACCAATAAAACCACTCACCATAGGAAGGGCAGAAGCTGCTCTGTCGCTGATGCAGATTTTATCATCGACCCTTGTAGAGGCAGGATTTCACACCAAGTATTTTTTGCTGTAAAGAACTGAAAAGGTGAAAGAGCTACATGCTAGTATTTAATATTGTAGTGTAAGTACTGGCAAATTACATTTCTGTGCTCCTTGGAAGCAATCTGCTTCTGTGACTAAACAGATTTCTGTGGCAGAGCTTAATGATGGGGCTCAGAGTGACCGGGGGAAGCCACAGGGAGAGGTGCCATGTTTGTCAGCCTCCCACGGGGTGCAGAAACACAGACGGTGTTCCAGAGCTGGAGACTAGCAACCTGTCTGTACCCTCAGATATAAGGAAAACGGGGGTAACTATTAAGCTACTAGAACCACAGACAGGCAAAACCAACGTAACCAAGAGCAGGCAGCCTTGGGAATGATCTAACTGCTTTTGCAGGCACATGTGCACATTGCCGCCTTCTTGCCATTGCAAGAGGGTGGGTCACTCAGCCTTGGTGGCCACTGCTGAGTGCTCTCCTTCCAGCTTCTCCCTGCATGTTTGCACATGGGAAGCTGAGCCAGCTCAGCAGTGCTGGGCACCCACAAACAGCTCCCTGGGGAGGCTGCCCATGCCCTGGTGAATGCTGGCACCAGCCTGATGCTGCCTTGGAGAACAGTGGCCTTAGGGAGTCACATGGAGAGCTCACCTCAGCCAGGCAAGACAGAGATGTCCATCCAAACAGTGCCCACACAGCAGCTGCTCTTACAGGAAGCTGGTGTGATATTTTTTGCAGCAGGTTAGATCACTACAGACCTGAAAGGGATGAATTACAAGCAATATTTGGGGAACTCAAATAGCTGTTGGCTTTTCAATGTGGCTGAACTACTCCTAGCTGAAGTCTAAGCTCCAGGCTCGGCCCTGGCACTGTCACTGTGGTTTGGCTGCAGGGCCACCTGCATTTGCCCAAGGCTGCTGGCTTGGTCCTGCCATCTCCCTCATTACATAGCTTTAGGATGGGGATTCTGATTGTAGATGTGTGGGAGACTCCACCAGGATGGAGCCACAAAGCTTTGCAGCAAGATTATTTCCTCTCCTGGGAGCAGCACTCTTGTAAAGATACGCCTCTGCATGGCTTTCTATAGCAGATGAGCAAGGGAGACACCTAATTCCTTTTATTATGTTTTGTAGCCTGAAGACAGTGGAAGTGTTGAGCCAGAAACATCCTAGATCAACTTCTGCATCACGGTAATCAAATAGTGCATGGGTTGTTGATTTAATAATATATTTCTACCATAGCGATACTATGAGTGTGTGAAGTATCTCCTGTTTTCAAGTATTATAGTCATTATAATCCATCGGGATGTTAGCTGGGTTGCCTTGGTCATTTTGTGTCTGGATTCTCTTAAAATTTGTCATTTTTATGCATCCTTAGAAATGTCTTCAAATTGGCAGATCCTTTGTCCTCATAACTGCTGTGATGAACACCAACAAAGTTCTTCTTGCTACAATTAGCAAAAGTAAGGCTGTCTCCCCAAAGACTATCTACAATAATTTCTACACACAGATTGCACTATTCCCCCTCCAAATCTTGCTGCTGATTAACAGAGTGGGCTTTTTCCTGAAGAATATGTGTTTTTTTCTAGTTTGCTATTAGCCTCCACAAATGACTGTGTGATGCAGTATTGTGTCTCAAAGCCTACAGTAAATGAGAAACATTTTGTAGAATTTTCTTTTGCTCTTGAATTTTTCAACATGCACATGGGATAAGAATGTAACAAGACTCCAATAGAATTTTATAATTGGATCAAAACACAGTTCACCCACATAAGAGCTGGATTGGTTGTGATAGATGTCAGGAGAAACTCTAAGGCAATACTAAAATTCTTTTATTCCATAACTGCCAAATAAAATAGTACTAAAAGCCTGTGAGCAAAAGCCTCCTGGTTTGGCTGGGCTTGAATAGGAAAAGACCAATCAGACAGTGGATGGGGCATCAGTGAAATCAAATTATGTGAAGCCAAGTGATAAGATTGCCATACCATCCTTCCTGCCTCCATTTCTATTTCAGTTCTGTACACATTAATCATGGTTAGATCATTTGCACCCTGAATGCAAACCAGGTATGTATCCCAGCTTTGGGAAGAACCAAAGGCTGAGCAACTGTGTGTAATATTTGTATGCAGCTCCTCCAGCTGCCATTAAGACTGTATCAGATCTGGTCTGTCACCCAGATGCAGGACTGGTCAGAGTATGCACGTCCTTTGGGGTTTTTTACTCTAAAGCTAAAATATGGACTTGCTTGCTTCCAAGGAAGAGGCAGTGACCTTGCCTTAAGGGTCTGCAGGAGTGTGCCTGGCCCCACCAGCCTGGGCTGAAGGACCCCACCGGCCCTACACTGTGAAGCTGAAGTTTCCAGGGTCCCCTTGCACCATTTCTGGCGCACAAGAGCTGCTACCTACAACCGGCCCCACTGCCTGTCCAGCAGCCTCGTGGCACCAGAGCTCAGCTTCTTTTCTCTGCACCATGTAACCACCAACTTTTATGCCCACAGAGCCCCACGTGTCCTCAGCCAGGAGCCAGGGTGGGAGAGCTACAGATAACACCCCTTCCTACACCGGAAAGCCAGCCAGTGGGAGCTGTGCACTGAGCTGCCTCCCCAGTCAGTCCAGGCCCCATCTCCGGGGCATTGAACTCAGCTTCAAAAGCATCAGTGGAGTAAGTCAGCAACTACTGAAAAGCTCCCAGTTCTCCATGAGGCCCAAGGAGAAACTGTGCTGGAGCACTCATGGTCTGCAGAGGCCAACACGGTGTCGTGGGAGATGAGGATGAGCTCATGCCGTGCCACCCGTGGTGTGCAGCAAAAGCCTCATCTGTTTGTATTAGCCTTTCCTCAGCGGAGATGGTGTCACTCTGACCCGCAGCCTCCAAGGAAAGCAAACAGAAGCAGAGCGGGCAGAGCAATGGTTAGGTCCTGCCAAAGCCCCAGTGCAGCTTACCATTATTGTGTGTGGTGCCTGGGTTTTATGTCAGTGATGCAACATAATTAATTAGACTTAGGCTAGATGAGAATACATTAGACACAGTGAGACACTACCTTCCTGCCTGTCCATTCTTGGAAGAGCTGGGCACAGTTTCTTTCCTTATGCATATTCCCTTAATAATATATTTGTCACAAGGATTCTTCCTACACCCATCTGGCATATAGATATTTTTCCAAATTTGTCATTTTTTATGTTCCAAAACCTATTTTACTTCAGATGCTTTCATAATGAAGCAGCAAAAGCCTGCCATAGCTTGATATATGGAGCAGAAATCACATCTGTGCCAGGCTGTTTTCTAATCAGATAAAGCGCTGAATACCTGCAGTGCTTTTTCTTCTAGCCTTGGAGTAGATGTACCTGAGTGACTTCCAGTGCCAGTCTAGCCTTGCATTAACAATTAAACTACAAAATGCCATTCTTAATGTTAGCTTTTTGCTAATTTCAGTGCTTTTAAAGCAAAAGAACCATTAGAATCGCCTAGTGGCTCCCTGCACTACACAAACCATGGAAATCTGCTCTGCGACTTGGGCATCAGCCCAAAAAACTGTGCTTGAACTAGAGCATACCTTTCAGACGGCCATTTACCCTCATTTCTCCTTTCAATGCTCTCATTCACACCATGTAATTTAGACATCTGCTACGAGTGAGCACCGGAAGTGGGCAACAAGGTGGGGACTTCAATGAGTTTGTTCTTACCAAATTTGGGCCCCAGACAGAAGGAGAAAGAGAATTATGATGTCCCACTTTCATCAACACCATAAAGCTATGAAGCAAGAACTTCACTTAACCCAACAGAGTCATAGGAAGGTGCTTCTGCTTTTCTCCGAGCCTTCACCTGCCCTGCTGTGGCTTGGCTCCTCGCCACTGCCTGGCTCCTTTGCATGCACACAACCATCACGCAAGATGGATTCTGTGGGAGATAATTTCATCTGAAGCCACATTAACTCCCCAGACACACTGTCTGCTCTTCATGGTACATCCCAGGAGAGGCTCCTCTGGCACAGCAGAGACAGGAAGGCTGATGGTTTGTGGCACTCCCCTATGCCAAATCCCGGGAGAGAGTTCCTCCTACTTTGAATTTCCTCTGTTCATATAAAGCAAAAGGACAATCTGAGACATTGCTCTCAGTATAGTTCAAAACACAGTTTGAAGTGTGAATTTTTCAATATTTGAAGCATTGGCTTTTATGATTTATTTATTGATATTCCAGGACAGGCATCGCAGAGTGTAGCTGGTGCCTACTCCAAATATAACAAGTGTCATTGAATGAATAGCAGTATTTTCATAAGACATTTTGCCCATTGCTATGCAGATAAATTTTGTCTCTGTATAACAACACAAAAGTATCAGCAGATAAGATGAAGCATTTTGGAGAAACACTAAAAAAAACCCCTAATCTGAAACATAATAGTTCTTATTGTTTCATTTCTGACAATAGTATGTACTTTACGAACAGAACCTGACTTTATAGTGGGTGTGACTCAGGCGTAGGAGGCGTGCAGGGTTTGCTGTCTCTTATCCCTTGAGTCCACCTTGTAATATTGCCGGTATCCGTGTGTAACAGATAGCGTTGTGCACTGGGCTGGAAGATAATAAATAGATGTGAGCTGATGATTTACAGGAGGGTGCTTGGAACTCCTTGAACCACTAGGGAAGGGAAACTGCGCCGGTACAAGGTTGTGCTGTCAACCTTGCAATAGTTTTTCCTCTCTCCTGAGGGCAATTTCTCCAAGATGTAACTTGCTTCCTGCCTCATCATCTGGAAATTCACAAATCAGAGGAATTGTGGTTAATTACTAAAATGGCTGATCCATAGATTCTTAGCTGTCAGAGCCTGGGAGGGAGGGGTTTAATTGTTGTTTTTCTCTGAAAGGATTTCTCCTAAAGTGATGAAATAACTCACATTAATGAAGATTGCAAATAGAAGACTTCTGTGATTATTTCCAGTTGTTGAAAGAATTGCTTATTTAAATGCATTGCTTTCTTACATGAAGAAACTTATACTTCTCCAAACATCCTGAGTAAATTCAGCCCTCAAACATTCATAATGAAGGCTGAATGCATATTCAGGCTAACACTGTATGTGATCTCTGATCATACAGTAGTTAAGTTATACAACCACAGTGATTTATGGTACTAAACTGTGGAGCCTCATATCTGCAGGGGTGTGGGTAAAGGGGTGGAACTCTCATCAATCAAAAGACTATACTTGTTCGGCATTGGGATAATTAAGGCAGACAGTAAAAAAGCATGAAATAATATTTTAAAAATGAGATCAGAATTTCTATTTGCATAGTGTTATTAAGCCAGACGGTCCTGAGCCACCTTTTCAAAGAGCTTGCCTAGAAATCCACTTACTACCTTGTAGCACTTGATATATGTGTTCTTCATATTCATGCTGAGGGTATTTGCAGAGTAGTTACATAATACACATACTGTCCTGGACTTAAAAAACAGGATTACAAATAATGGCCATTTTTTCCAGTTTATTCCAAGACAGAGACAAAACAAGAAGGAAAAAAAAAAAAAAACCAACACTTTGAAAGTGCGAATTTCTGAAATCTCATTCCTCCTATTGATAGGGCTTTTCTTTCGACTCACCAATATCAGGTAGAGACAGTTGGGCCTAAGGAGGGGCTAGCACAGGGGAACTGTATTAATCAAACAATGTTAAAAAAAAAAAGTTTAATTAACTGCGTATTTTGTAAAAGCCACATTTCATTACTGTTTGTTAGGAAGATGGAAGCATGCACTGGAAACACTAATTCTAATTATTACTTCAAGTGGGAGTTTTTGGCACAAGGTCAAGGAATAATAGAAGAATGTGTGAATCTGCGCTACAGCATAGCAGTAAGACTAATCATCTGAATAAAGCCAGTTGCTTTTTCATGGACTGTCTGTGTGCTGTTCAATGTTCTGGATGAATCTAACACAATCAGCCTGTTCTCTGGTGTATATCCACTTCCTGCTGACTCAGGGCAGCTTGCCTCTTCTGCCATTTATTAAAATTAAACATTCCTATTAAACCACCATTTTTCAGAGAGATGACCAAATAGATATTAGTAATGACATTATTAAAACTATTTTGCTTAAAATGTACTGTCACACTTGTGTGTTGCAAAGCAACACAAACAAATCTATTTCATTTAGTGAGAGATTGCTCTGAAGAGCTGGATTTCTTTCTACTAGAAGGTATTGCAGAGGGAATGTGATGTGTGCTCCAGGAAACTGCCAGCTTTTATAGCTATTAGAAAGGAGGAATACTGTTTCTAGTACTCTCCATAGCAAATAATGTATAATTCATGGATTTCATTAACATGCAAATATGATCCATGGTCTCCTATGTTTATATCTCCTAATAATCTATTAATGGTTTTAAAAGTAAAGGGTAATAGAAACATTTTGTATGAGCAACATTTACTCTTGGTTCTCTGTGGTTTTCCCTAATTGTATAGTATAAGCATGTATAGAATTAAAACAGAAACAATGGCAATTAATTAACCTATGATTCTCAAATAAATATTTATTGAACATAAGGTCACACGCCCAATAATTTGTGATTCTATAAAGAAAGACCCTATTGTCATTAGATGACAACATACCTTAGAAAAACCTGTGCTGGGAGGATGGAAAGGTACTTGTATCAAAACTACCGCTTGAAATGACCCCCAGACTTGGCAATAGCATTTGTATTGAGATTTCAGCCCCCCCATCAAAGGGTGGAAAAAGAAAACAAAGAAACATCAGATTCACCATGAAGACTTGGACTTTACTTCACAGGGGGCATCTGTCCAGGTAGTGATTTTACTTCTGTATTTATCAAAAACCACACAACGGCGCAAGACAGGGGCACATCTGCTCTTTGTAAAACATACATATAAAGCAATGGTGCTGTAGGCAACAATAAACCATTTTAATCAACTAATGGAAAGAAACATCCTGCCAAGGACAGTTTTTATTATTTTCAAATTACATCCCATAAGCATTGGACAGTATTTTAGACTAGGGTCAAGGACTTTTTCTCTGAGGCTGAAGGGTTTGAGCATAAAGAGAAAAAAAAACAATGTGTCAATCCCCACAGCATCTCTCTTTATTTTTAATAAAAACATGTTCCTCATGTCACATAATGATGGGAGGAATGATGGACTTCTAAACATTTATTAAGAAATAAATATAGGGTCTTTAAAAAAAAAAAAGTATATATGATGTAGAAGCCCTTTATTTTACCAGCTACTTCCTTCCAATGATTCTGATTTCCCAGAGAAATGAGAACAGATTACCTCAGGCTGGGAAACACAGACTGGACTTTCCCCCAGCATCCTTAGCTCACCTCTTTGTGCTCCTCTCAGGAACTCTGTGGCATGCAGATGCTGACCACAAGCTTGTGTCGGTGTTTTAATCTTCTACTGTGACGACTTTTTTCAGGTTGACTATGACTAAAAAAGTCAGTTTCTTATCCACACTCTCATATGTCACACCTCTATTACATTTTCCTTCTCCCTACAGTACAGAAGAACACTTAAGTACTTGTAACCCCTCCAGAAATGAGAATTGCCTGAAAGCTACAGCTACGTGCATTCAGGAAGCTGAGTGGTGGGTCCACCAGCAGAGAGGCAGTTCAGAAAACAGTTCATGTACTATTCATATTGACATATACATGTAGAAAAAAATTTGTTCTGTTTAGTGGAGGCTACCTGTCAGTACAGAAAAACACAATCGCATTCACAATGAAAATACGCCAATTTTACACAACAAAAAAAAGCCTGTTGGTACATACAGTTCACAGTTCATTACAGATTTCCTTAATTAAATGAATGTAACAAGTTGATTAGACTTCAGAAGCTCAGAGGAAAGTCAGATCCACTTATACTGAAAAGTAGGACTCAGAAATAAATTATTCACAGTTGATTAGACTAAGACAAGCATTTCTCAAACATTTCTCAATACTTCAGAAAAAGCGACATATTGAACTCTATTGTACTGTGAGGCTCAAAATGGCAATTAACAATCCTAAGCTGCATATGAAACCGAGTATAAACCACGTTTACAAGAACATTGTGTGTGAATCAAATTACGTTATCTTTGGTCTGAAGAACTTAGAAATAATTGCCAATAAGTATTCATGTATAGGACCAGTTTTTTTAAACAAGTTATTTTAATTACTACTAGTGTCAGGAGTACGTGTAGGCGATTTTATTAGACTTAATGGGTTTAGTGAAGCTCTCTGAACTGTAGCTGGTATATTTCTGTAGAGGATGAAATATTTAATATATCTTTATTATTCTTACTTTCTAATATTGTATTTATTTCTAAATGAAATGCCAACATTTGATGCTTTTGGCGCTTTCATAAAGAACAGCAGTATGAAGCACAGTGATATATTATAATCAAAAAAATCTGAACATGATGTAGATTTGGGTTTCTATATGCCACACTTGTAACATAATACTCTTCAAATTGCACGTATTTAGAGCCCTCTACACTTGTACCCACACCTGGACACCTGATTCAGGGATGTCCAGGAGCCCCGCCATGAAAGCATGTGACTGGGAAATGAGGAAGAGAGGGAAAAGGTCCCTGAGAGCTGAATGTCTTGGTCCTTTGAAGTGGCAGAAATCTTTGGTGCTTTTAGATCATTCACTCAGCAGCTTTTTCACCTCTAGCAACATTCTTCTCAAAGATGGGGTTCCTTGAACCCTCCACATCCAAATTATTTAAAAAAATTATCATACAAATGATTTCAGCAACTCTGTCAATAAATGATGCTAAGAAGGTCATTTCAAGATATCCCTACACGCGAGTGATCAAATCTTAGCGCATATGTCAAGAAACCTTTCAAGCCATATGACCTGTGGATTTGCTTCGTTTTCTGTTTTTCTTAACCCCTGAGGCCATACATCCACTCAATTTCCAACACTGCAGTGACAGTCAAACCACACGGAGCGAACTGCATGGCCCGCACCATGCCAGCATGTTGCGCTACAGCTGGGAGATGGGCAAGGCCACCTCCTGCTTGGCACGACAACGTGCAGAGAATGACGCTGCTGCCACCTCCCTCACACAGGAGCAGAGCCAGCCAGGCCTCCACCAACAAGACTACTGAAGGAGTGGGGTAAAAAGGTAAAAGAACGTGGCAGTTCATGATAATCCGCATCTTACATCACCCCGTTCCAAAGGTAGACTAATTCTTTAACACGCGTTACCTTGAACACGTCAATCCCATCTGAAGGATTTACAGACATCTGCAAACATTCCTACTTCAAGGAACACAATACTTAGGCACTTTACTGGCGTGGTATAAATTAGCAGTTTCCCACCCTTCGTTGCCACAATAAAACCACACAGAAAGAACGGTTGGTATATACAACAACATCAAAGAGCCTGAAATAGTCGTAGTGAATTGCAGTTATAAAAATAAATTTCTAAAAAGAAGAGAGAAAAGGAGATGAATGTTCTAATCTTACCTTCATCATAATCTTATTAGCATTTCTCAGTGAGTAGTTCAAGTATCAGTCTATACTCTTATGAATCTGTCTCATAAATATGTCAAGTGCAAAGTATAGTTATTTTAATAGTCTGTGTTGGTGGGCCATCATGGATTTAATTAAGAGACAACTAGTGTATGAAATATGACACAAAAGCACCAAACTAAATGGAGAAATGTTTTACGGCAGATTTAAATCAGGGACACAGAAGTAATGACGATCTGGCCTTAGAAATCCTACTTAAATTTAATTAATGCAGACCAGCCCAGACCTGTTCATAATAGGAACAAAAAATAGAGGCATTAAAAATAATGATTTAGGGTATACTGTGTTATTTATAAAGACATCTGCATTATCTCCAACTGGATTGTGTTATTTATAAATGTGTGTTGGTTTGTGGCTCTTAAATTAATTTTAAAAGGCTGGAAATGTGAGTCCAGTAAAAATTGTTAAAATATTACTTTCAGCTATCCTTTTTTTTTCCAAAATGAAGCTTTTATTAAGCTTCCTGCCTTATTTTGAAGGGTCTCAGCATGCTTAAATAATTCTGCTACAAAATTGTCAATATCCTTCAAAGGCTGAGATGAAAACTGTTGTTTTCCATCCAATTCTGCTCTTTCTCCATCTTCTCAGAAAGCAAGAGCACAGCCAGCACTGTGAGCATGCAGGATTATACCTCCTAGCACGGCACAGTCCTTCCTGCTATTATTTTGGTGCACTGTTTTGCCTTCATAGGAGATTTGGCAAGATACGTTATTAAGAAGCAATGCAAGAGCACATATTTTCACGTTGAAATTCCTTACTACGCATATAACAGTATTTTAGAAAGAAAGAATCCAATAATTCCATTAAAATATTCCAATATCTCAATCCCATCTTGCAAAATCATCGACTGACAACAACCTCAGTTGCACTGAAGACTTACTATTGATTTGTAAGAGCACAGAAGCAGATTCTGAAAATACACAGTTAAGTATATGCCTGTCTGGCTGTAAGAATTGATGCCTTGGTCATCTATAAGGACTATGTTTATACATGATTTTCATGAATAAGACTTTCCATTTTATTAATCTGATTCAGCAGGTACTAGCTATTGCATGTTAACTTTCTCAATTCAAGTGGCTTCCAGTCATTTAGATTAGAATAACCTTTAATTGGTTGGTTGCTCTAGCAGGCAGCTAAAGTATTCATAGATTTTATTAACCTTATATTACTAAAGGAGAAGAAAAAAAAGGCAGTGGCCAGAAAGCATCATTAAGTGAACTTCATCCCTATTTTCAGAGAACTCAGAGCTATGGACTCTAGCTGCTCTCCAAACACCGTAATTTGGAGTGCCAGGAAAGTAATAAAAACTGTAAATTGACACAAAAATGAAAGTGCTTGGGAGAAATAAATTTATAACTACTCTTATTTTTTGGTGAAGAAAACATCAAAGGTTCGCAACTCAGCCTGGAAGGCGAAAATGGATAAAAGGATAGTGCCTATAGTTTCAAAATATTTTTCTATTTAATGAACAGTTGAAAATATCCATAAATCTCTTCCAGTATCACTGTATTTAAAAAGCAGTCAAGTCTTTTGTGCCTGACATGTTTATAGTAAATCTATTCTCATCTGTCGTGTTTGCATAAATTGTCCAAAAGTTCATCCTGTCTTGGCTGTCTTTCAGTATTCATTAGTATTGAAGTCATTTTTGGAGTAAATGAAGGGAAAAAATGCCCAGAAATTGAGATAATGCATAGAAAGAACCAGACTTCTGATGACTAACAAGAACAAACACAGCTTTATTCAGCTAAATTCACAGAAATTTGTTTCTTATTACCAGGGATGAACTAAACAGTATGAATTATGTGTGTAAGTGCGTAATAAATAAATATAGGCAATCAGGATGAAATTCTGAATAATATATGATAAGGTAATAATGTAGTCCCAAATAGGTATTTATATGGACACCTAACTAATCAAATAGCTCCTGTCAGAAGTCTGCTGTGAGCCATCACCTGAATTTAGTGTATCTTGGCACCTTCCTCTGATAGTGAGAATTACAGTGCAGAAACACAGTGTCAGCCCCAGTCTTTCACTTCTTCCTCAATTAAGGAGACATATATAACAAAAATGAAGAAAATAACATTGAAGAAGAACTGTCATGTGGGGACAGCCTGAAACGCAGGGCTGGCTGAAGCCCCTGGGGAGGGATGAAGGGAGGGGAGGCACTGCCCAGCAGAGAGCTCCCACCTTCCCATGGAACCGAGGATTTGGGTGCCCCCAGACTCCAGGGCTCGTCCTGTCTTGGCTGCAAACTCCATCTGGGATTTTCCTTGGCACCCACAGCCTGGCCATTTGCTCTCCAAGCTGCAGCTGCTGGAGGCATCCCTGTGCCCCTGCCTCGCTGTGCTCAGCTGAGCCTCGTGGGTTTGCACTTTGCAGGAGGCAGCGTGAGCATGGCCTCCTTCCCATCGAGGAGGCAGGAACAAACACTGAGCTTTCATCTTCTCAATAAATACTCCCAAATTCAAAAGCTTCCTCTCAGAAATAATTAGAGCCACTTTGGGCAGCATTGTAACTGGAGCATCTAAACACATTTTAGGCTACTTTTAGCACAAAACAGTCACTCGATAAGAAGGGCTGAAGATCAAGGACATCATTTGCCGTTACTCAAGTAATCAAGAGGTGAATAGGTAAGAAACAACTATACAGCTGCACGGAAATCAAAGAAACAAGGAAAACCAGAGCTTTCAAATCTAGACTCCCCTGGAATCAAACCTGAAGATGTGCAGGTGGAAATTTACCCCAGCCCACTCCCTGCACAATGTGTTCATTAGCTTTTAAAATAACAGGGCACTATGTCTTCTAGCCTCAGGGCACAATTTCTATGATTTCCATTAAAAGTCTTGTTGACAGTGGGGTTTGTTCACTGAAGTGAGAACGTACCATGGTTTTGGAAAGAGTTTTATAGAGCAACTTACATTCACTGAAAGCTACCCACACCTCTGTATCAAAAACAATTTGCAGAATTAAATATTTAACAAACAAGTTTGAGATCTGCAGTGATTAAATTAGTGAGATAATTAGCACGATATTTAAGGTTAATGTTCACAAGTAGGTTAATTATATCCTTTCCCAAATTTATGTTTTCATTTCACTTGACACATGTTGCAGTAACAGTGAAAGTGAGGCCACGCTTGAAGAGATAGCATGCGAGGTAGCACGTATCACCAAAGGTATCAGAGACTAAATTCATGCTTCTGAGGGAACTTTTCTCCAACATACAGTCTTAGAGCTCTATAGTCTTCATCTCCTAGCAGTTCTCCATCTTTCAGCATGGATTCCCTTGAATAACACTTCAGAACTGTATAAAGAAACATTTCCTACAGGGCTTGCGGGATTCCTTAGCTTCAAGACTTCACACAAGTCTCTAATGTTAATTACAAAAGAGACAGCATTTAATGCTTTATACTGAATTCAGCCCACAAGAAAGGTACAGAACTGAAATTCCCTCTGGCTGGACTTCAGTAAGGTTACTTCACGTTTGCTCTGATGAAATTAAGAACAAATTTTGCTGTAATTATCAGGAGGATGGTTGTAGAGAATCAAGCAGGAAGTCGAGTACTACAATGAAGTTTTAAAAAACTATTTAGTAATTACTTGCGTGAAGGCAATAGAGCACAGCGTCTGGATGAACTTGCACAAAGCCATTTTGCAAACATGTCAAGCCAACATGGGCCCTGAGAAACCAGGAAGCACAGCCATGTACACAACACAACGCTCCCCAGCCTCGTGTTCAGTGACGAACTAATGCTCTTTGGAGGAAACACGCTGAAGCTTTCTAGTAGCAGAGCAAACATTTTTCAAAGCATCTGAACACTGTTGCCACTTCTGCCTGACAGAGACTGTCCATTTGTCACCTCCTCAGTGTACCAGAGCCCAGGCCAAACTTCCCAAACCCTGATAGGAGAGGCCAGTGGACTAAAATCCCACATATGGGGCTGAGCTTCAAAACTTCAACCTCTAAAACAAGGGAAGTCAAGACTCAAATACTGCCAAACATTATGGTCTGTCATATATGGATCTTATTTAGACAACGTGTGTAATTTGTAATTATTACGTCTACCCTAGCAAATTTTACAAGATTTCTCCCCTTGGTAAACACATGAGGTGTAGGCTGCCAAAGGCCACCCAGCCTAGCCACCCTCCCCGGGCAACATGCAGCCTAGTAAAAAGGTCATATAGCCAGTTTTAGCATTCTTCCATATGGAAAGAGGGCTTCATTTCATGTTAGATTCAGGGCTGCCGGAAGCGTTCGGGCACCTGTGCTCATAAGCTGCAGAGGACCACATCCTCCCCCAGACCCTCCACCCCAGGCCCTTGGCGCAAGCGCCTTCACCTGTCACCACATGGTGAGGGGCGATTCCTGAAGAAGTTGCGCTACCTCCTCAGCCTAACACAACCCCTGACGGTTTTATCATCCAAAAGAGGGTTCGTTTCTCCCCCAGGAGGAGGATATTCCCTGGCTTTTAATTTATATCTACTTTCCCTTAACGTTGACTTTTGGCCCAGCCTTCCCTCACACAGACTCCTCTGGGAACATAAACGCTGGGCAGCCAGGCCCACCCTGTCTAGCTCCTTGTTCCCCTGTAACGTGGGGTCATAAAGATGTTATTGGAAAGGGAAAGCAGACTAATCGCTCTCCAGGGGAAGAGGGAAGCCACGACTGTAAGAGACAGCTGAATAAAATGGTTTGTGTCATATTTTTCCTGCTACCATTTTGCTGGGTGAAAGGATGGATCTAGAAGTCTTATCACCATCTACAAGGGATGTGCTTTTATATACCACTGTGATGGTATATATCAATCTAATAAATCAATCTTCTGAGCAAAAGAAGTTGCCTTTTAAGCTAGAGTTAGCCACAACAGCAGGTTTTCAGGTTCTGCAGTGTAAGAAACTCACGGCACACTGTTGAAAACTTGAATTGTTTACTGGATTTTTTAAGCTGCAAAATTCTATTCAGCTTTGTTTTATATTTTATTTTATTTCAGTACAGTGCTGTTATTTGCTAAATTATTTGATCACCTGGCCACAGCATTACAAAATGCTAACTTGCTGATGCCTGCTGGACCCTGCTGATAACGAGGCTCACAAGAAAGGAGCTGGTGAAAATCAGTCTCTGTCCTTTTGAAAAATTAGTTGAAGTGATTTCACAGTTTTACTTTCCCAAAGAGACACAGCCACCATTTCTCTTCCTTTCTTATTTATTGTTCACACTGCTGCAATATAAACATACGCTTCCCTATGCCACGTACCTACTGCCACAGACAGAGCCTTCTTCTGTATTATTTCCGCGGTGAGCACAGAGGTAGGGATGCTCTGGGCTGCGCGGTTTTTGCACAAGCGGCTGCTGTGAGTATACATGCAAGTAGAGCAACTGATTTTTGAAAGGCTGTTAGATACCCGACCAGTAATTGTGTGCACAATTACTGTGATTACACATGTAATCACGGTCATTGTGCTTCCAAATGATGCATGTGCTATTCTAAAAATTTGCTGCTGTATTACTAAAATTAATGGGAGCTTTGCTGTCAGTTTGAACTGATGGAGGATCAAGCACTACATATTGTAGTAGTAGTCTTGATACATCCAAGAGTGAACGCAAATCTTGCATCAAAAATTCTAAATTTTCAGAGTGTATTGAAACAGCATAAGAGGGGTGGAGACACAGTTACTTAGCATATCCAGGTATATATTCATTATCCATTCATTAATAAATTATCATTTTTTAATCAGGTTCTGGATTTGATTCAAACCCCACTGACGTTAGGAGAAAACCAGGGCTCTGGATCAAGACTTCTTCCTTTAATGTTTCCAATTAGCTTGAGTTGTACAGCTGTGTGTGCCTTCGTTCATGGCAAAATCTTTGGCTTTTGACTGCCTTGTCTTTCAAGAGTTAAACAGGATTTTGCAGAGAAGATGCTGTGCAATACAGCAGGTATGGTGATACGCAGTATTTCACATCTCGTCTTTGTCCATGTTCTAACAATGTGCGTTAAATGTCTTACTATTGTCTCTTTTTCAGATTAGTTTACAGCCCTGTAGTTCCAGCTGTTTTATTCTGAAACTCTAAAACCCTATCACTAGGGAGTTCTGTGTAATTGCCCATAATATGCACCACATTATCCATTTCAGGAACTGTGCTGAAAGACAGCAGCAATAAGGGGTTTTCTAAAGGCAGTCTGGTTTACACTAATGGATCTAACAGGAAGGAAATGCAATTTGAAAGAAGCTGATGCATATGTTCTATTGTTGAATATAATGTTTGATTTAATTATTAACTGTCTGTGATGGAAAGTCAGATCCTGCTCAGTTCTGCTTACAGTTTGGTACTCTGCTACCAGTAAAAGCAGACAAGATTCAGCCTGAGGATTTCAGAGGTTTTTGTAAAATACTGACATTTAATTGTGCTTTTATAAAATATCAGCTGAGGAACCTCAGTCGCATACTTCTTCCGTAGAGGCTGGCTTTCTTTTATCAAGTTAAATATACAACACCGAAGCCAACTCTCTTTCCTTTTTCACTTGCGTGAATCAGGAGATTCTCAAAGTTAATGATCTGCTGTAATTATTTAAATAAATATGACATAAATTGAATTCACATTCACTGCTGTTCATAACCTATTCATTTTATTTTAGTTTGCATGTCGTGTCATACACATAGTGCTGCAGTCAATCTACTTCTGTATCACCGAGGAAGTGCAGAACAGACTCAAGTGAATTTTAGGAAGGAGTTAAAATGTGCTGGCATGACTTTACCTATCCTGCTTTTATCAGGGACAGAGGATTTGGCAGACAATTTCAGTCCAATTCTATAATTGGTGTTTTGTGATTTCTAGTAAATTGTTGCATTGTGTTACAAAGGTCCCTAATTCCATGTGTGGGTGTTAACATGGTGTAAGGGATGAATTCATTATGAAGAACTCTTACCTGAAATTCCATTATCCTTTCCTCACCATGGTGACTCCTATCAAACTCATTCATATAACGTAATCTGCAAAGAAATAGGTATTGATGCTAAACTGCTGCATTTTCAGAGGAGTTTAAAGGTAAAAATCATAGCTCTCCAGCATGATTCAGACAAAAACCCAGTAGTTTAACACCACTAGTAAACAAAATAATTGAGCAACGTAATTTCAGTTTTGTATTTTATATCTGTCTGGTGAGATTATTATCTTTGACACTGTCTTAAGCAGATGCAGGACTGGAGTTGAAATTAAACAATAGTAATGATGTTTGGAGTGCATCCAGAATGATCTTCATTGTTTGTGAGAGCGGCTCCCACATCATTATTTGATCCATAATTTCTCATCTTCTGTTAAACATATGTTTCTACATGTAGCGCACACAGCATTAGCTCTGTGGGACACACCTTCCTTTGCAAACTCCAAAGGGATTGGTTACTTTTGTCAGGACGGTTATAGAAACAAGTGAAGTTCCTAGGAAATATACCACCATTATCTCAAACACCTAATTGATTTAGACATCCTAAGGAAAAAAGCCCTTCCACAGCATATTTGCATTCTCAGTGTCAGTCAGCAGACTTCAATCAAAAAGTATGAAAGAGACACTGCAGCAAAATCCATCTCAGATTTATCTGGAGACTTCTGCTTGTAATCTGTGCTCTGTTGTAAGGATCTGAGAAGATTTTAGGCTTTTTAAAAACCTCAAACATTTTGAATATTTTGGTTTAGAGAAGTACCTGAGAGCTCAGATCAAAATATATCCAGACTGCTTTAGCCCATGACTCCCACCAGTGCAGATTTCTGTTGGGACTTTCCTGGGTCAAGAGCCCCATCAAACCAATCTTTCGTCGGCTGTTTCGGGACTTCTGCTTCCAGCCTTGCCAGAAACCAACAAATGCCAAGGTATGTGATTTCTTTCAAAAAGTTAACAAAAACCTGCACAACAGGTATGACCTGAGGTCAGCTCTCATTTTGGGTAAAACTTTCTCCTAGTTTCACTGTTACTGCTACTCCTAATTAAAAGTTTATTGAAGCACTTTGCATACTCTAGTGTATTGAAGAAGCAATTGTTGGAGTGAAAAGAAAAACTGTCAGTTCCGAGAATAGCTTGGACTGCTCATGTGTCATTCTCAGTATATGCTGAAATATCCAGAAAAACGTGGCTCACACTGTGGATTGCATCAGATACCCACACATGTATAAGCAATCCTCTCCCTGCCTTCTCCTCCTGAGGCTCATTTTTACAAAACACATGGTTAGTTAGAACTGAGCTGTGCTTTCTGCCATTGGAGTAAGCTACAATGAAGCAGAGCACAAAGGAAATTTATTCCCCTGGCGTACATAGGATCTGCCTGTAGAGCTCAGTGTGAGAATTAAGAGCAGACACTGATGGTAATTAGCACACTGCAGGGGCTGGGGGAAGCAGGCTGGTTCCTTTTCTTGGATCCCATGACCAGACCTCAGGTAAGGCTACGTTATGTACTGAGTGTCAGATCATCTGCAGATCAGAACTGCTAGGTTTTTGCCCAGGTCCTGGGAGCTCATCCTCCTATCTCAGCCATTCCAAAGCCCGTTCAGCCTGAGCATTCCCAATGCACCTGTACAGTAAGAGCTGGTGTGACCAGTCCACCCACTTGTTCCCTTCTCCTCTTCTCAACACGTAGCTCTCTGCACTGTTCATATCTGTGTCCATCCTGAAGTACTACTAGTGTTTGCCGGCTTAGGTGTGTCCATGAGGGAGACTGAAAAGGCTACACAGAAAGGCAATTGAAAAGGGACACTGTGGAAATGGTATTCGTAGGAGAAAGAACTGAACTCACACAGGTGTTTCTCCATTGCTGCTGTGACTCATCTAGGCAGCAAAACAGGTGAGCTTGCTGCATGCTAATCAGGAAAAAGAACATCTGAAATATGCATCTGCACATGAGCATCTGTGCAGAGTTTCTCCAAACCAGTTCTCAAGTACATTTTTTTTTCCTCATGTGGGCCTCTTTTGTAGTTTTTTGTGCCAAGAGGCTTACTTTGTATAGGTGGAGAGTACCCTATCCACCAGCCATCAGGGAGTGCTATTAATATGCAACATCTTGAATGCATGAGCTGAATGACAAGCTGGCAGAGTTTGAGACTGTATGGTCCAAGTTTATGTCTCTCCCTGAAGAGGCGAAAAGGCCCTTCCCAAACTCTCTGCCAAACTGTGCAAGAAATGAAAGAAAGGAGAATGGGCAACCTATTTTTTTGCTTCTCTCTTCCTAATATCTTCACGCTATCACGTCTTTCCCCTGGCCACAGTTAATGTGAATGGCTGATTTAGCATAGTTTGCTACTGAAATTCAATGTCAAAACAGAAGGTGATAGCAGATCCGTTGGACTTTTTTTTACTTAACTGCTTGTGGAATAAATCAGAAATATTAGACTTTTTATACCTTCATAATCTTTTGATTCATGTATCATTCTCTATCCTCTGTCTGAGATGACCCTACAATAGTGAGTTAAATTGAGGTCCTGAATTTTAGGCATATATAAATTTTGCTTTTGGTCACATAGTGTCACCATGCAAAGCTCAACTCAGAGAGTTTTTCAGCCTGGAAAAACTTGCTAAGTTTTTTATGTAGGAAGAAAGGACACCTGTACATCTCATTGTGGACTAGTTACAGTTTGATCTAGGAAGAGTAAATGTGTGTTTCTGACTCTTCTCACCTAGAAGATGGGGAAGGATGCAGTGGGAGGAGGAGGAGGAGGAAACAGACAGCCATCATTCCCAGCATCAGAACAAGCTGCTGGCCATTTGGTGGAGCTCAGGAGCTTGACTCTGCACGTGCAAATTAGCTGCACCTACCAGGATGTTCACCTGGGTCCTCCTGTATCAAAACAGGCTGGACTTTGTTATCATATAACGAAACTGTTCTGTGGTTTGCTTGTGGAACTGGTGCATTAAACATACCTTTGGCCTCACCAGCTGTTCGCCTTTGGGTTGTTCAGAGAGAATTAGAGAAAAAAAGAGCCACAAATTAAAAATTTGCTTCAGAGTCTTGCGATAGAAGAGACAGAAGAACACAAACAGGTCCATGTCTGTCCATTTAGCCTAGTGGAAATGCAGTGTGAGCAGAACTGAAACAAGTCCACACCAGAGACCTTTCCTTGGTGCAGCTGTTCCCATGGAGTCCGTGCAGACAAGTGAGGAACTGGCTTTGCACCTCTCCACAGCAACGTGGAGTTAGGATCAAGTTTTGCTGTACTCAATCCCTGCCAGCTGGGGCCTTGCAGGGCGTGCGTTTCAGACCTCCACAGCAGTATGCTTGCTAGAGCCTGGCCTGGTCAGCAAACGGCTCCACCCCAGCCTCCACACGGAGTACTACCAGAACAGCGCACTGGCCTTTTTCAGGTAGCAGCTGTTACCCCAGCATCACTTCTTCTCTCTATGTGTGCCTCCGTCATTCCCTGAATCTCTGCCCGCTGCACAACTTCTGGAAAGAGTTAAAGTGACTTTTGGAATGTTCTCCTCTTGCCTTAAAGGACTCATCTCCTTTGTTTTTCCCTCAGTCACAGCAGAACACAGAAAATGGTCTACACGGAAAATGTGAAAAATGTTTTCTATGTAAATTGGTGGCAATGTCAGCCAAATTAATTTGTTAATTTAATGTCTAAAAATAATTTTGTATTCCCCATTTACGAATTTATATTCTTTCTTATAGGAATGTATTTTCTCCATATTCAATCCAATTTTTAGCCGCTCCAACCATTTTTCAGCATTCCACAAAGCAGGGTCATTTACAAGTGATGCTTATCAATCACAAGGGAATTTACACCTTCTACTCCTTATTATGAGATTGAAGTCCTATCCCTTTTCTGGGAAGATTATGTAGTATCTTACCGAAAGTTCTGTTCAAGGATCAGGGCCTGTAGGGAAGGTCAGATGAATGCTGCCACAAAAAAAATTACTAGCCACAATGTGTCAGCTTGAGGAAAAAACAGTTGCAGTCTGTGATGTGGAACAAGTACAAATACATACTTTTACAATGCCATAGGAAATGTGAACTTGTTTAAAATGTGGTCATACAAGTGTGTTAAAATTCAGGTGAGTTATTAAGAATCCCATAAAATAGACAATTTATTAATAGAGGGGCTAGCAAAAAATTGGCACTGATATTTTAAATTTAGGACATAATGATTATTATCAACTTGCCCACACAAATAGTAAAGAGATTTTCCACTGTGTCACCTGGGTAATTTAAACTTTAAGGCCAACGTATTTCTGTTGCATAGTGCGTGAACCTCCCCAAAATCACTGACTAGTGCTAGGCATGGGTCTTCTACTGAAGAGAAAATCAAAGCTTTGAATCATACATTCAACAGCTTCTCACTGAGAGAGAACTGAAATAATTTTAAATAAATTCCTAAGTATTGAATAAACACCACAGAGCAAGGACACCCGCAGCAGAAGCTGGTGGGTACCTGGGCTGCCACTCCAGCTCTCTGTAGTGCTATGTCTGTGACAGGAGCAATTCCAGCAGCGGCACAGCAGGCGCGTGAGCGTCCCCCAAGCAGCACAGCTGCCTCCTGCAGCAGGCAGCTCCCACCTCTCCCTGCCAGACAGGCCGTGCCTGCAACACCAAGCAGCCTTTCCCTGGGCACACTGTGGTGTTTGCCGATTACAACACCTCTGGGTATTGCCAATATTCTTAAAAACATCCTGTTCTTCCTATGAGCCACAGTGGCTTTACACCAGAAGGCAGAACTGGAGAGAAAACATCTTCTCAAGAGTTAAAATGCACCATCTCGGCCTCGTGCTCAAGTCTCTTGTAGGGCAGAGGCCCCCAAATGCCACACACATCCACAGGCCAGGGCTGTTCTCATGACACCAGACAGATTCCACTTACCTTGCTGAGTGTGTCCTCTGATGCCACTACAGCGGGGGATAACTTTCTTCTGCACTGTCAGCAAAACAGATGCAGATTTCCTTCAAATAATAGAGGTCTGAAAAGAAAAGGGTATTAGTTAGGCTATCTTGTCAATCAGAAAAGAAGAGCCCATCAGGTATAACATGAGGGGAGTCTGTAACAAAATGTGCCTTTGTTTCTAAAGACTAGCAGATGTAGTTGGTTTTAATGCTGGTTGGACTGACTATGAGTTCAAAAACATTTCCTCTGAGACAAAATCTTTTGCTGGAGACCAGCAAGACTAAGAGAACAAGTTTTCCACTGGACCACAATAAAATGGTTCCACCAACAACTTCATTATTGCCTTCAAAGGCAACAACGGGAAAAGCTGAATAATGTGCCATGCAGTTGGACTGAGCTCGGCGGGCACCTGGCACACTTCACCTTGTGCAGGTTGCTCAGCTGCTGTTGGCACTCACATATTGCCCATGTTCCTGGGGGTGTTAAGCTGGCGAGATACCTGGTTGTTTTGAGATGCTACTGACACAGAAGGTCAGCAGCCTTCCACAGGCTGGATCTTGCTGTGCTCCCCCTCCCTCGCAGCAGGAAGGATGCTGCCAGCCTCAGCCACGCTGCATCACGCTGCCTCCTCCAGTAACACCCCAGGCCCCACAGCCAGCGCTGGCACTCGCTGCCAGCCCTGCAGCACAGGAAGGCAGCACAGGGCCCATGGCTGCACTGACAGACCCATGGCATGAAAGACTGCAGAGCCTTTATATTAAACAAAACTTCAAAGCTGCAAAAATACTAATACCCACCCCAAAACCAGAAGCATAAAGGTCCTTTAACAGCCCTATACTGCTCTTGCCATGAGCTCCAAGCACTTAGCGAGGAAGTGACCTTTATGAAATTATTGTTTATGATGTCTCCATGTGTGCCAGTATAAGCACAAAGATATTCCAATTTATTTAAAAGGTTACATATCAGAACTGAATATGAAGTACAACTGTGTTATCACATTGTATAGCTTTTACACAGGAAATCCAATCCTTTGCATGTATGCCTTCTAGGCACTGGGGCTGGATTCCCTCACTATCAAAACTAGAGATGAAGAAGTAATATGTAAAAAAATAACTTAGTCATCCTTCTTTTCTTGATTATAAATTTTCTACAAATCACTTTAAAAACTCCCCAAATAATCCCTGGCTTTAAATTACTAACAAATTTCTTCTAATAAATAGTATTTTAGCTAGCAGCATATAGGAACACGGAATTCAAGGTACTCAGCACCTTTGCACAAAAGACTGTTCCCACTGAATGATTTAGTTGTCTCAGTTTCAGAAACCTGATCTGATTTCTTTGGAGCTGTACGATCCTCTTAGGGTACCTTATGCATCATAAACAATCCCCACCCTCATCCACCGCTTGTTGGAGGCACTGGCTGTGCCTGCCGAAGAAGACTGACCCAGCAGTGCCTGCTACCTGCCCTCAAGCCGACTTTAGTGACTAGGTGGGAAACTGCTCCAAGGGAATGGTGTGTACCTCAGTTCTTTGCTCCCCAAGTAAGAAAGCCCCCTGAATCAGCTATAGGGAACGTGCCTTTCACTTGACACGGTGGAAGATGAAATGAGGACACATTTAGCCCAGCAAAATAAGTGGGTAGACTCTAGTGCACAACATTGGATAAATTCACAAAATAAAAACTAAACTAAAAATAAAAAGTGCATTTCTAGACTGCAGTTATTAGAAGGACCTCGTCTAGCCCCTGCAAGATCAGCAGCACAGTGGGCTGGCAATTACAGGTGCAAAGCTCACCCACTGTCACCAGAACCTTTCCCTCATTCAAGGTGTATGAACTCACCTTCTCCGGTCTAGCCCAGGAGGTCCTGTGGGTACCTCTGTGGGCTGCCAGTGGCTTCTCTTCCCAGCATCCTCGTGCATTGCTCAGGCCAGAACCAATCCTGCTAGGCCCACGGAGGAGTCAGGCATCCTTCCTTCCCCTCCTTGTTTCTAGGAATACAAATGTACATGTGCCAAGCAGGACATGTCCTGTCCTCTCACTTCACTTGCTGGAGTCCATTTCTTCCCCTGCTATGGAAGATTTGATGAACTGTCATTTCTATCATATTCCTTAGTAAGAACATTATTTTCAGCTTCAGGTCTTCCTGCAAGCCACAACACACTCAAGATTATGCTTAAACTTGATACATCATAAGAACAGTTTTGTATAAAGATCTTACCAGAGTCAGGGCTTCATACTTGGAAGTCAGCTTCTAGCTGAAACCACACATCACATTTTGGATTTCCAATGACAGTCATTGCATGTACACCACTTTTTCTAAGTTACCCTAAACTACCAGCCATTGCATTCTATCACGAGTCTTGTGTATTACATGGTTAAAAAAAAACCCAACCACTTTCTTAAAATTATTCTGCTTGGAGACAGTCACTTAACTTGCCAGTGACAATCTTCTGACAGCACAAAGAGGAGAAATTAGCCTCCAAGATTTACTTTATGCTGAATTACAATGTTCAATACACTAAAAAAAAATATTTCTTCAAACAGAAATTTGAAATCTGCACAGTCTCTTATTTTCTCATATCTTGTAATTTGTTTCTGCTTCTCAATGAATCTGCAATTCACAAGGTAAAGGTTCTCCAAAGCGCTCCAGCCAACCAAAACCTTCTTGAAGTCTTTCAGATATGCAGCTCCATAGAATAGATTGCAAATACCAGGCAACACAACGTGAAATCCAAATCTCACAATTAAATACGTCATCGAAAAATAATTTTCTGCAAGTATCTGAAAAGTCTAATTGAAAATTTGCTTTTGCAAATATTCATGAAAGATAATTTCAAGTGCCTGTATGCTCATAGAGAGCAAATTCACAAAGAGTCATAGACATTATCAATTTGGAGTTCATTTCTGAATTTAAATGAATATTCATAGACATTTTTAACTATTCCTTTAACATCAATACAGACTCATCAGCACTCATTTGCACCTAGTTTTTATTAGTGCAAATCGGGATTAAAAACATTGAAATAAAAAGTTAAGCGTGTCTGAAAAATGCTTAAAGAAGAACAGAATTAAGCCATCCTTTCTTATCTTCAGAATGGAATCTAGCTTCCTTTTTTATTAAAATTTGAGAATAATTTGTGATCTTTTAATGTTATTGTTCTGCTGTCAGCTAAAGCTATTTATATGCTTTGATACTAAACATTCCTTTACATAATGGTGTCTTTTCCTCCCAATGCCTTAAAAATTATTCATCTGCAATCCTTTTTTCTTGGATTCAGTTTAAATGAAGTTTATGAAACTCATAAAATGATCTATTCCAGGCTGGTTTCAAATCCTAGAAAGCTAAAATTTAAAAATTCTTTCACTTATGAAAAATTTGACAGTATCAAAAAAAAAAATGGAGGAAAACATCTCAGGTAAGAAATTTAAACAGCTGCAGGTCAATGAGTTACTGAAATATTTTCCTAAATAGTAGCAATAGTCATACTTAAGTCAGTTAGATTACTTAAATGCCTCAAGTTCTCATGTGACTGAAGAACTCACGGGATATGATAATACAGCACAATCACATTGTTTTGAAATGCTCTAGTCCTGGAATTTCCTTTACTTCACATCTTGGGATTTATTCTTTCCCAGTTCGAAGCTGAACTCAGCAGTTCCTCATTTTATTTGACTACAAGTTCATCTGAAAATTCTGGGATGACCCCTGAAGCTGTTTGGAAAGAGGGGACTGTATTAAAGGTCATATTTTCAAAGATATTATATGTGACTTAGAAGTATAAAGGTCTATTGACCTATAGGATTCAAAATGTCTTAGTCACATCTAAAAATGGCCTAACTCTGGTAATATTTGGTTCTTTTGACTATCTTCTTAACATTACTTCGTCAAACAACCACAATGACGTACATTGAGTTACATCACAAAAGCTAACAAAGATAATTACATGAAAGCTGATGAAGTTTGTGCACCATGATGTCAACCATAGGCCTTTTCAAAAAGCCACTGATGAACCTGATGCCCATCATTCCTGAAGAGTAACCAATTCATCCTTTCCCCTGGAAAACTGAAGCAATCTTAAGAATATATCCTCCAATATCACAGCACCTTCTAGAATTCACAAACACAATACTCAGAGCTATTGTTTGCATTTATATGGAGCTTTTATATGCATTTATATGGTTGCCCCTCCATAAAAGAATTTTCTGGAAACTATTGGCAACAAATGAGAAAGCTAAAAAATCCAAAATTAAGAAGAAAGGGGCTTCCCCTACACACACTTTTTTTTTTTTGTTAACCATTTTTCTTAGATTACCCTAACATCTAAAATCAATATTTTTCTCCCTACTTATTTTTTCCAGTACCCAGCTTCTGGGCATGTTTTATACAAGGCAAAGTGAAAGGCTCGGCTTTGAAGTCACAGAAAACTCACTGGCCAAGTGCATCAGCAATTCACGGAAATACAGATGAAGGTACAGAGCAGAGAATTGGTACAGATCAGAGAAACTACACAAGCTTCATTTATTAAAAGGAATTGCCAAGATACTCTGTACTGGCTCTCTGCTATATTACTTACAGAACAACAGGTCACTCTTTATGAGAAATTTCTGTTGCTGCCTTTTGTGGACACAAAGGCCTTCACTGCAGGTGGATCATTTAGCTCCCCCGAGACAAGACATTCTAATTCCTTCCAGCCTGATCACTCTTCACCTTTATTTCTTAGATCATATTCTCCGTTGTTGCAGTAATCACGAATTATCCACAATTCTGAAAATACAATCGAAACATGACATTTCCTTAAATCCTTTTCTATTATTAGAATACTGAGACATGCATATACCCTCTATGGTAACTGATTAGCTAAGATATGTCGTAGCTGAGGAAACCACTATAATGTAAGTTTTAATTCAGACTGCAAAATTCTGCAGTATTCTTTCCCATTCATACAAATAATGTTCACCCTTGCCCTCACTGCTCCCTCATTCAACTCACAGTCATTTAGTCAACCACGGGGTCGTGAAGACTGCAGTAGCTGCTAGCCTACATGACGAAACCATTACATTCACACCAAATACACCATATGCAAACACACCATTGTAATTCATCTGTTTCTTTAGGCTAATTTATATATTAATGAATTCGGTCATTGGGAATTGAAGTACTTTAGCTTCAAAAATAGAGCTTGTTGAAAATCTTTTGCTGAAATACAGAATTTTCAAGCAGGTTTTCAGGCAGCTCAAATCACTGTTGAGATCCTTTATTTAGTGAACCAACATTTCAATAAATAAGACAGATATATGACTTTTGTATAATAGCCCATAATTTTGTATACGAGATATAGGGATACCAGAGGAAGCCATACACCACTGGGATAGTTAGACAAGCTATTTCTGAGGTACAAACCATGTTTTGAAAATTATTCTAAAATTACTTTGCTATTATTTTGTTGCAGGAGTAGCTTTTTTCAGAAGGTAATTGAAATTCATTTAAAAGACGCCATCAAGATTTAACAAACAAGTTCTAGTCGTAATTGGGGGAACATGGTTATGAGGGGCTCACATATCAGACAGCTGCAGGAACGGACTGATCGGAACACTCACAAGGTGAAGGTGGTGGGTGTCCCAGCCTGGCATCACCAGAGCTGATCTGAGGAAGACTGGCTGTATCAAAACTCACAGATCTGAAAGAACTGTAAGTTGAGTGCAGTCCTTATATTGACACGTGACACAGCGTTTTGGTGGGAATACTCAGATCTCACTTGGTGAAGTGGCTTCAGGCACTAATGACATTTCTTTGGGAAGGGATGCAAGCCCCGTCCACACCAGACGTGCCACTGACTAGCCAGTGCCTTCTGAATTCACACAGAAGCTTAAAGGCATTGATTTTCTCTACAGAAAAGCACCAAATTTGAATTTTACCAATGCTGAATTTAGTCTGACATCTGCAAAATCTAGGCTTTCCATTGGCAACACTCACTTACAGAAAATCCAAGCTTTTAAAGAAACTCCTCGCACAACGGACATTTTGGAGGTCTCGTTCATTAGCTGGGGATCACTGAGCTCGCTGCTGCTGGAACGCCTGCACTGTCATGGTCAAGCGAGAGTCGTGCATGGTGGCAGTTGTTGGCTCTTTAAATAGATTACTTCAGTTTGGATGGAAAGAACATGCAGATTCAAGATCACAATCAGGAGGAAGGGGAAAGACAGAATGAGATTAAGAGAGATATCACTAACAAACCTCACACGCTGAAAACAACAGCAGTAAAATCACAATGACAGAACAATCATTTATGTCATACCGGTTTGAGGGAACATCGATTTAAAAGATGTAATCAGATCTATTTATTGCAAGGACTAAAAAATATGGAAACAGTGAAAGTGAATACAAATACATCCTTTGCTATATTTTAAACCAGTAGCATAGCTTTACCCAATTAGAATGAAATCCATCGTATAAGAAATATCTAATTAGATATGGTAAACTTATTTTATTTTAAAAGAAAGACACTGATGACTCCTAATTACACACATGCATGTTGTCTAAGTAAATTACCTATTGTCTAAGCCATTATGCCGAACCTGTCCTTATACAACAGTGTCATCTAGTGGTCAGCGGTCAGGCTCTGCTTTAGCTGCAAGGGAGACGGTCAAAATGCGAAGTAATAACACTACCGGGTTTTTTGTTTGTTTAGCAGATTGCATTATTTCACATAACACAATGCTTCATGGCTTATTATGTCCATGTTAATGACGGGCCTTCCTGCACAGTAGAAGGCACGAACAGACCGATACCTGGACGCTGGGAGAAGAAAGGGGAAGTCTATCAGCTGCCAGCCCAATGGAAACCAGCGCTATGCCAGGTGCTTTCTGCCATGTCACCTACAACGACACGTTTAGTCTCTTTCTTTGCCTCCAGATTTGTTCCCTGTAGTCCTTTTGGTCCAGATTTAGAGCTGAAGGTGGGGGAAGTCCTGCTGTCGACTGTGCGCACTCAGCGTGGAGCCGATGGTGGCAGGTCCCGGCTGCCCCACAGCCTCACCGACAGCAGATGGGCACAGAGACCCCCGAGACTCCCGGCCGGCCCCCGCTTGACTGAGGCAATTCAGGTCAACCCATGCAGTCAAGTCCGGAGTCCCTCTCACCGAGCTTTTCTGCTCAGTGCTGTGCCCCTCTACGTATTCAAGAAAACTCGCTAACGCTTTGCTTCCTATCAGCCAGCTCAGCGCACACTGGGCGAGCACACAGCCAGTGTGTGCTGCCTCCCGTTGCACCGCTAGAGACAAAACACCCAGGGGAATAAATAATTACATTTTGCAGACCTGCATCCTGGAAGCATTTGTAATTAATGGGAAACAGGAAAAAAAACTGACACGATGACAACATGCCCTAAAAGCAATGCACCACCATGGCCCTGAATAACCTGACATCAGCCGAGTTCTCTACCTACCAGTACATTATATTTTGTGAAAAGGAACTTTATATTCTAGAACTAGCTGGAAGTTCTGGATAACAACATTGTGACTGTACAGTCTTGACAGGGACACCTACCCCAGGCTTTGGTGAAAGCCACGCTTTATGAGGCATATGTGCCTCTGAGATCTAATACGGATAGAACGGTCAGACATGCAAACCCAGATAGTATTTCTCAGCTCCTCATTCTAACAGGCTACTCCTCTTCCCAGAAAAGCCTTGGGGCCTGATACCAGCAATCTTGACAAATCAGACAGCACAAAATTATCCAATTGACAAGCGTGATCTTTGAGATAACCAAATAAAATTCAGATTCCACCTCAATTAACAGGAATGCTGTACTTCTTCCAAGAGCCTACTAATTCAAATGTATTCCTGGAAGACTTGAGCCCTTATTTCTTGACAAATAAATATCATAACTGGTATCCTTAAAAGAATGGATTAAATTCAGGAGGTCTTTCTGAGTATGTTCTACAAAAATTTCACAACACGTTATACACAGATTTTCAGGATCCAGTAATTACAACTACTATTGTCATGTATTTAATAATCAATGACATTACAGAAAGAAAGGGAGAAAGAAAAGCTTGTCAAAATCAGCTTCTTTGTCAAGTTTTTTTGAGGTAAGAAATAAATCAAGGACTGGATCTTATGCACCAAACCTGATCTCTAACCAGTATGGGGGTTTTCCCTACTCCCTGCTCCTGGGTCCCACTTACCCGGCTTTTTCTCTCAATCCAGTGCTTCTGAGAAGGGCTGCACTAAGTCAGCATTCTTCGACTGGATTGTTCCAGTGATCAATAGAGAAAGGACAATGATTTATTTATAAAGCAGCAATGCAGCACTGCAAGAATTCGTTGTCTTCTGGAATTGTTTCCCATTTTATGCATTTCCTACATAAAAGAATGCACAATAAACTTCAGCATGAATCACAACACAAACCACATTTTAACTTTACCTCTTCATTTTTTTCTCTTTTGGAAGTATTGCGTGGGGTTTGGTTTTTTTAATTTATTTAACGCTTGTTGTATATTGATTTAGTAAGGAATAAGTAATGGCCATATCAATTTTCTTACAGTGAGAAGTATTTGCAGAAAAACAACTTTATAACTAGAAACAGAAATGACTGATCTATTGGCTATTAGGAGCTATTCTGATTATATTACACATAGATTATATCGTTGATATATATAAATAACATAGGCAAGTTTTCTATTTTAGATATACTTCAACTAACACAGACAGTATTGTTAAAAGCAAGAGGTCCACGTCAGCAGTACACTATACTAGGAAATATATGTCTCTCGAGTTCCTTATTATGTTAATTATTACATTTGGGAGAAATAACATTCAGTATTATTATGGCAGGTTTAGAAATAAAAATGTATCTGAATCTGCAAAAAATATAGCTCATAACAATCTGGGCACACATTCAGTATTTCACAAAAAGTAAGTGGGATAGAAAGTATGTTTTCTATCTTCAGAAAGAGATTCCTCCCCCCCTTTTGGGTTACACGTTTCTTCATAATCATCATTTTGCAATATAATGTCAGAAAGAAGCACAAAAGGGAATTTTTTTCCAACAATTGGAATTGCCATGGCAACACCCCAGATATCAGATAAAGTTTGGTCCTGTACCGATAGTCACATTAGCATTTGTTTTTGTGCTAAGCGCAATACTGCATGTGAAAAGCACTTTGGTCTCTCTGGTTAAGTATAAGAAGGTGTAATATGATTATTTCAGAAACGTGGACTATAAGATTTCGACAGCTCCATAGAAAGCGTCATCTTTAAAATCACATTTTTGGAAATGACACATTGTCAAGAGAAAATTAGGTACGGATACCAATATTAAAAGCAGTTGTTTGCATCTCTGGTTGCAACTACGCTGAATTTGAGTAACCACAGTCCCCTTTCTGGCAGCTCTTAACTTTCCTAAGCATGCTAATCTTCAGTCTTTGTATTCACCTGTATATATAAAGAAACATATGAAATTAAGTAACACTTAGAGGCTACTAAAGAACCAAAGGAGACTATTTTTCCCAGACATCTTTATGATGATAATTTCCTTACATTAATGCAAAGAACCAGTCGAAGGTAAACACAGACATTTATTTTCTGTCACTCCAAAATCCTACCCAAACTATAACGAAATTAAAAACCTTTAAATTACAAATATTCTAACTTGGCAAATCTATATACCCATAGCGAACATACACATAAATGTTTTTAGGACGCGTTCAGGTTTTTATCCTGTAATACTACTCTGTAGGCTTGTAGAACAACCCACCAGAAACAAAATACAGAAGAAGAATACATGACCGCTCAAGCTGAAACCCGATTCCTCCCTAACCAGAAAACAAAACCAGAATATACTTTCTATCAAAGCAGCATACAGTTCAGATTTAAATTACTGATTTTCTCAAATATTGCAGAGACAAAGGCTTCGTTTTCAAAAAAACATGCCGGAAATATCTACAAGATAACCATAATTACGCCCAAATAAACTAGCTAACAAACAGACAGAGTGCCAAAGTACTTACTATGAATTTTTACAGTTCTGATGACAAAATAAATAGTTCAGAACGCAAGATGAGACTGAAACTCTGTTGCAAAAAGAAGGTATTTCAGAAAGATTTCATTACCCATCATTGGACAAATGTCATGAACCATACAAACAAAGCAATACAAACACGTGGTCTTGGTGTACTCACGCAGGTACCACATACTCTGTAATAAAAACAGTGAAGAATATAATATGCAATTTTTCCAGCTGGAGAGGGAATAACTCAAACACAAGACCTGTGTCTCCTCTCTTTAAGGAACAGATGGCTAAACAGCATTGGCTATGAATGGATCTTTCAGAAGCCTGACATTAAACAAGGCAGTCATGGCTGTTACTGGAAAGATCCTAAATTCAAACATTTTACAAGTATACGGGGTCCGCTTGAAAGATATGCTGGTCTTCAAAGTGCTACTATTTTCCTGTTCATATTACAGACTTCATGGTTCCACTATGACAATCTCAGCTCCTCAAATGAAAAAAGTGACAGGCTGCAAACTGTACTACAGGGCAGAATAAGCTAATGCCCAAAACCAAAAGCACAAAAGGAAAAAAGCCCAGGGTCAGGTATCACTAGCTGTTGTGGGGCTCAGTTTTGAAGAACCCAGCTTATTTACTTGCCCCAAGAGGTGCACTGATACACTGACATCCTACCTGATACAAACTAGTACCTAGGGTTAGGTGAGGAGTCCTAAACCAACTCTGAGATCAATGGCCTCGACAGTTGCAAAGCCCTTGGTAGATAAATCCTGCATGTCCCAGAGGAGGTCCTGAGAAGCCAGTGACGTGCTGCATTAGAATGTGATTAATTTTCAGTACTTACTGGTGGATACTAGGGAAGAGAAGGGAACGTCTTGCTACAATTCTTCAACATTGTTTAATTTTTTTTCTTTATCCTATTGATTTCTATTCTACAGACCAGGCTGCAAGCTTTACAATGCTTTAATGCACAAGTTCTTAATTCAGAGATCTTTCTTACAGAAAAGGCAAAGCATTTCTGTTAATGCACCTCTTCCACTCTCCCAGGCAAGATGTTTCCTTTGTGTGGGAAACAACTTGGATCTCCTTGAAGACACGGGCATACTTTGAATCTGCTTTTCCAGATCTCACACTGTTAGGCATGAATTATTATTCCCTGTGATGTGAGGCAATAAACGAGTTGAGCTATGAAAAGCCAGTACTTTGGAAATTGTAAACCACAACAGAAAACTGGGAGGAAGCTGGGAAGAAAAGACAGCCAGCCATGAGACCACACCTCTGAGCGTCTGGGGCTTTTTACACCTTTCCTTGCTGCCCTACAATTTTTCTAGTAGCTCCTCTGTGAAGGGAATAATATGTAAGTAGCTGTGTCACTGGTAGCTCTATCTGCAACCATGCAGTTGTGATTTTATTATGCAGTGTTGTGTTTTAATAGCCATTTGAAAGCATTATTGAAATATCTCATTGCACATTACAATGACTCTTGTACCAGTAACTAAAGATGTAGTCCCCAGGAAGTGCCATTTACTTTGGTGGAGCACAGCTGCACGAGAGGAAAAAGCCTGGGGCACCCACAGCAGCAACAGGGAAGCAGAGGGAATCAGCAGCTTCTGTCTGATTTGAAAGAGGAAACACCTCTTTCAAAGTATTTATTTGTTAACACTTCACACAATTACAGGCATTTCTAGAGGAGTTTCCCATTTGTATTATTTCTGAATTAATTTTTCTTCAGGTGTTTTGATGATTTAGCTGATCTTTTCCTTTGCAAATAAATCTATTCCTCGTAAAGAAGTCTAGCAGTTCTTTTTTTAGTATCCAACATGCCGATACATGGAGGTTACACTGAAAAAACCTATGCCCCTTTTCAACTTGCACTAGTGCTCTAATGGAAGAAAAGCAGCAAGTCTGTGAAATGTCTTTCTTCCTATGCAAAAATTTTGTTTTCATTTTCCTTTTTATAAAAACATTACTGAAATGACAATTGGAAACAGTAGCTTCTGAAAAGCATTTCAATGAGATTTACAACAGCCACTGTAAATAGTTATAATTATTTCTGTGGAGAAGCACAAAAAGGATAAAAATCAAATTCAAGCCAGTTCCAAAGCCCTTATTTTTTCCTAAATATCAGGAATACATTTCTGGTGACTCCAAATTTAGTAGGTTGGGCTGGGAATCTACTTCTTGTGCTGTTGTGTGTTGTGACCTGGAACAGGTCACTTAATCTATATCTGTTGTTTTCCTTCTTCCTTCCTTGGCTGTCTAATTTATACAGCGAAATATCAGGACAGACTATAACACTGCTGCCAATACAGCACGTAGAAAAATGAGGCATGATCTTTTAAAGACAGTGTTCATTATAATATAGGAATTGGAAATGCTTTACTCATTTACAATGCAAATAAGAACATCTTAGTTATGGAGGTTACATATACACACCAGAGAAGCACATTTAAGGACAAGCAAATATATGAAAAAAACCAGAAGAATTTGAATGATGATTAAATTTCATGGAGTAAAAATCTGATCATGAAGGACACTTTCTGCATAGTGCGTAACAGAGGGTACAGTGTATTCATTTCCATTCCTCAACTGTGTATATTTTCAGTGTGCACAGCTTCAGTAATTAGAAAAATTTGGATGCTCGAGTTCCCATAAATAACAAAATCCATCAAGATGTATTTTTGTCTTGTGAGTTTTTGGTGCTTTTTTTTTTTTCTTTTTACCTGACTTTTTAAAAATTTCATTTATGTGATCTTAAGAGATTAAAGTCCAAACCACCTAGCTGTATCACTGGCAAAACAGGTCATATGACATGCTCAATTTTTAGAGTCATTAGCTATCTGCAGACATTGTCTTACAGCAGTGGAGCTAAAAAACCTAAAGAGAAAAAGACAGAATATATCTGGGGGTAAAAAGCCTTTGTGGGTGTTGATGGAAGTATATAGAAGAAACCAGCGAGAACAGGGGATAATGGAAGATTGCTAGTGCAGGTAGTGGGCTTATCTATATGACAAATTGATGAAGAATGAGGAGGAAAACTATGTTGATTTAATGCTGGCAATTTGAAGCATAGGCTGCACAGCTGTTTCAGACAGAAATACCAAGATAAATTCAGAAGCAACCCCTGCTCTGACAGATTAATAAAATACCAGGAATTATTTGAGCTTCTTAGAGGAAGGGATCACTAAAGAGCCCTCTGAATACCCAAGATATTGCACATAAGAATAAAAGAACAGCTCATCCAGCCCTTGCCTGCCTGTTATCAAGAACATGCTTTAAACTGATAGCCAAGTTTTTCTAGCAGACATGAAAAAATACATATTAGAAGTGAAAAAGTGAAGAATAAACGAACACTTGCTATTGATACCATTTTAGAAAAAAAAAGAAAACAACTGTCAGTGGCAGAGCCTTCAAACAGGACACCTAAGAAAGGCTTAACTAAAATAAGAAAAATACACCATACAGGGTCTTCAGTTTCAACTTATGCTCCTTAAACTTGTTATTAGCAATAGGAACATTTATCCAGGTAAATGGGAAATCCAGATCTTTTACACTTCAAAAATATGAGAAACACTCTGTGTAAGCATTTTCACCACCGTTTTAAATGTGCCTGTGAATGCTGAAACCCTCGATTCTCCATTCAAATATGAAAGACCACAGTTCCCTGGTTCTCCCAGGTGTTTAATATGGGGTCTGCATGCTCACTGCTAACAATGTTAGTCTACTCTGTCATTAGAAAATACATTTTCACATTTTACTAAACAGTCAGCCACACTTCTTGGCTGGATTTCTGAGAGAGTTCGATTTACCAGCATTTTTGCCCAGTTCCAGACAATCCATCACACTCCGAAAGGCTACACTGCATCAGCAGCCTTCCACAGCTCTGCTCTAGAACCCTTTGGAAAAATGAAGCTCAGAGCTGAGAGTCAGTTCTTCGCTGGGAGAGAGCTTGCTATGGAAGAATGCTTAGGAAGTGGTAAGACTTCATGGTAGGATTAAAAAAGGCAAAAGTTAAAAAAAAAAAAATTAAATAGCTTTGGTAACCCTCTTCTCCTCTTTCAAAAGAAGGGAACACTTTTTTGGAATAGTTCAGTGTGATGGCTCACTAACAAAACATCCACAGAAAAGTAAGACCCACTTTCTTTCCCAGGGGTTACAGCAACATCAAGTCAAAATACATCAGTCTGCCAAGCAATAGGAGTGGTGTGGAATAATTCTATCGGAGATGACACAATCACCCCTCTAATGTGAGCTCTTTTGATGAGTGTATATGAACTACATCTCTACAAAAGATACCAGGCACTACCAATAATTTGATATTTATTTTGGGGAAAACCTAAAGATTAAACAAGCTCCTCTGAGCAACTTCTAAAGACATGTTTTATTTTCAATTGATCAGCCTTGCCTAAACTTATTATTTATGGCAACAGTCCTCTTCAAGCACTGCTTTCAAAAGCACAACCACTCAAAGCACTAATTTTAATACTAAACTGACCCATGTTGTAGAAATGCCCACAATCTCAGTTCCGGGAAGAACTGCTCAAACCACAGGCCAACAGACAGTCCCAGGGGGTGGGGAAGAGTATAGGTCGCATAGTACAAGTGATTTGCTCTTTGATATTTGGGTTAGGCTTATTTCTCTCACAGTCCCTGTAGATGCAGTACAGAAATTGTGGTATTTAGGATGCTTTTTGTCAGGCTGTTGGTTCTGGTGGTCAAGAAGGAAATTCCTTTATTAGGGAACCTACTGGGAAAAGTCTGCTGTTGTTTTTCACCTCATTGACAATATCATTGCTTAAGTATGCTTTTTTTTCTAAACAGATTGCAATTTACAACTCATTTTATACTTAGTGCTAGTAAGAGGTCTAAAGCACTTACCTTCCAGGACAAAACTTGAAATTCATCTAGTGGACTTGACTCTGATGGGAAAATGTAGACTCAAGTGTGTTCTTCACAATCTCTCTCTCATCCTCAAGAAGAAAGTTAAGATAATTTCACAGAGTTAGCTGCACTCATAAGTCAGCTGGAGAAGGGTCTCACAGAAATTCTATAATCTCTGTTCTGCACCTATATTAAGTTTTGGTACTTTGTACAGCAGTTGTAGTGTACAACTGAAACCCATGTTTGTGCAAATCTTGATCTGCACAAAAGATCTACAATTTCTCAGGCAAAGCATTTCAGCCTACAGGTGGAGTAAAACGGCCCCTAAGAACATCTGGCCCCTGATGAGGGCAAGCATGCACACGCTGCCCGCAGCGTGCTGCTAACACCAGCAGTCCTGTGACAGTCCAACACTTACAACCAAAGCTGGTATCAGTCCAGCATTTGCAGGTACAGAAAGGGTTCCCTTCAAAATTTGTTCTAGAGCCTTAAGGTCAGATAAATGCATCTATAACCACCTTCTTGCTAATCATTGTGTATTTTGTCCTGCGGTATCAAATATAAGAGCTCACGAGTTGGTCTCTTTCTGGTCACAGAACTGTTGATCACCATCCTTCACTACATCGAACTGCTTGTGTTTTTCTTGTATCTCGGTTGCAATTATTTTTATTTTAAAGCCTGAGGATTCATTCCTGCTAGGCAACCTCCATTTCCCACCACAGTCAGCAGCAGCATTTCTAACAAAGACAGAATAAAATATTTTCTTATTTTTAGGGTCACACATTTAATCTCTGAACAGTGACCCAATGCTGTTCTCAGTGGTTTGTTTCTGAAACTGCTTCAGGCTGGGTAATTTTATTACGTTTAATATTGTGTAAGGTCTAGATCTGCTTGACTTATGTTCGATTCACCTTATTCCTATGCTTTTTTTACATCTCTTGCATAGACTTCTTTGCCTGACAGTCCTTTTTGCAATCTTTTTTCATTCTGCTAATTTATTTTTAATTATGTGACTATACATCCAGCTACAGCCTTTCTACAATATTTCCTTTGTTCTGGATATTAATTCCAGATAGTTTTCAAACTTCTAAGTAAGAAAGTTCCAGACCTCCTCCACATTTGAGTTTCTGAGCTTATTTGGTAGATAGATTTAATCATTCTGATTTAATCAGAACTGTAGAGTATCAAGCTTTGAAATGTTCAGTTACATACCTATTTGTTTAACTCTTGCCATTTTATCTGAATCACACATCACACATTCTTCGACCAGCTCATCTAGAATATCTTCATTACTTAAATGAAACTTTAAAGTTGGCCTCTTGATGAAGTGAAAAAACTGTCAACTATTACCAGCAGACATACCCAGTATTATTAGCATTTGTTCTCCAAGCTATACTGAAGAAGTTAAATACTTCCATATGTGGGACTGCCCACCCATATGGTCACAACTCCTGGTAGTACTTAAAGCTTTAACCACACACAAAATGTTAAAACATAAAATACTTTTAAAAGATCCCTTTTAGTAACCAAATCCAACACTACAATATCCTACAGACTCACAAAATTAACTGAATTTTTCTACCATTCCCTGATTTTGAAGCACTTTTGATTCAAACACAGCTACACAATTGCTACTTCTTTAATCTGCCTCATAAGTCAATGTGCCAGTCTATCTTTTTTGATTACCACACCCCACTCCACACCTGTTTTTCCACTACACTCTTGTAATCCGTCTAACATCCCACATTTTGCTGGTCCAGCTCATTATACTTACATACAAACATTTTAATTACTCTTTCCTAACCATGCATTTTTACCCAGATTAATCAAAATCCTTTTGCTGATTATAGCACCTAATTATAATCCTGAAGAACTGCTCTGGGCTGTTGCTTTTCCTTCCAGCAGGGTCAGCTGCACTTCCCTTGCCAAACATTTGACCATTTCCTCCCATGTGACCAACAGCCCGCCCTGCCCAGCCGCAGAGGAGAGGCAGGTATTGGTGGCAAAGCACATCTCTCTTGGGGGTGCATCCACCGGCGCAGGGCTGACAGAACAAACCCCAACATGGAATCTATCCCTCACACTGCAGAAGCTGGACCAGACTGGCCTACCCAACCCAAATGATCTGTTATGCAGATCATTATTTTCTCTTCCCATTGCCCATGTTTCTGCTCGCCGCTACCTCCATCATCATTTGAAGACAGTTGTACTCACTATTTCTGTTTGCAGGAATATGGACTGCTTATGCAGTCCAAAAATCTCTCAGCTTTACCCCTCAGTTCTTAGTTTCAGACTCATTTTACCAATTACGCCAGTCTCAGTCCTCAGAGGCAGATCACCAGTGCTATTTCTGTATTTTCAGCTCCCTCGGTGTGCAGCAGTACATGTCATTATTTACCTTTTGATCAATTCTGAGATAACTTGCAGCCGTTTCACTCTGCATTTTGGTTACCTAAAAATGGACTGATTCATCTCTAAACAGGCATAATTTTGTTTTAAAGCCATTAGCATTTCAGGCTCTACTTTTACTGGAGACTCATTCCTTCAGCTTCTGTACTGATCTGTACATTACTTGCTTTTTTTGTGCTATAAAAATAATAATGAGAAAAAAATGTTTTAACTAGATCATACTTTTTAATATGTTGCATAACCAGAGGATTATTCAAACCTTTTTTCATCTGGATTTAAGTTCGTAGCTACCATGTTTGCTTGTTTCCTTTGGCCTCCCTTCCTCACTCCTATCAGGCATTCAGGTGTGCTCGTAAAATTAAGGGTAAAGTTAAAAGGCATCCACACACCAGCAGCACATTTTCATGGGAATCATGAATCTTCTTGGAGAATGCTCCTAAAGCCCTAAAAAGGCACACAGATATCAAAGGAGATTTGCTCCTTTACTTACCAAGCAGAGAGGATAGCTGAAGGCAGGAATGGCCTTCTTGTGCTCCAGTACTATATCCAAAATACTTGTGTTGTCTTATCAGCATAGGGCTTCAGGCAGAAGCCATACAGCTTATCAGGAATTATATCAGATACTTTTGGCAGAGTGGGAACCAGATCCAAGTCTCCCACACCTTCCATCATTCCTCTTGGCAGCCTGAATGGCTTCCTGAAACACAGAGGCACAAATTCATGTGAAGTTGCTCCCCTGAGGTATTCCAACCTGCTAAAGAGCTGAAGTAATTCCCAGATGATTAAAAAAATCAGGTAAGTTTACCACTGAGACTATTTCCTCTACACTCAGCTATTGAGTCCAGCTTAGATGGAGCCTGTCCATCTAAAGGGCAGCCTAAGACATGCTAGAACTGTTAAACTGGAGTTTCCTCTTGTGCAAACCCAAAGGTACTCCCAGAGGTGTTGTAGATGGAAAATGAACCCTTTCCACCAGTTGTTTCCTGTGCATTGCTGTCCTGCTCACACATATCACATGAGAACAAGAAAGGTCACTGGTCTAAATTTCTAGCCTGTTTCATATAATTTCTGAGACGTGAACAATTTGGTAGTATAAATCATAAAGTCAAAGAGGAACTCTTACAGACCATCAAATCAACTACTGCAGTACACATGGCCACAGGCTGAAAAATGCAATCTAGTAGACAGTCATTTCCTGTCTTAAGTGATACGACATAGGAAAAAACCGTATTATTCTGTTAAGGCTTCAGAAGTTCAGTAAACCCAAAAATAGCATGCAGCTTTGCTTTGCAGATAAGGAAGGCAGTTATACACTTAAAGTCGAAGGAACTGACCTCTCTGATTTCCAAACTTTTTCACAGTATGGGGTTGGTTAAGTGTAAATATTGTACTACACACCTTTCAAGTCCTCCTGTATTCCTTCCATTTTCTGAAGTCTGCAGCACCCTTCTAGCAATAGCTTATCAGGAAGATGAATAAAGAAGAGAACTATCATGTATTTAAGCTTTCATCTAATATGATAGGGATTTAATTCTCAGCAGCTGGGGAGGTACACCTACTCTTCCTTGCAGTTTCATCTTGCCTAACAACTTTTCTCTTTCTTTCAGTAGAAAACAAGTGCCAGTGCTCTTGTAGAAAACAAGTACAGAGCTCACTGTAACTCAACAGAATACAACATTTCAATGCCACAGTCCATCCACAAACCTCACTTTAAACAAGTTCTCTTGCCATCCCATTGGGTCAATGTCTTAAGTGCTCTGCTATCACACCATCCCGAAACGCAAAATCAGCAGAATAAAATAGAGCCCTAATTAATGCCATTTTTCCCCTCTAAGATACAGACTGATCTGGTCTTTCTTATTTTCTCACAACCCAAAACAAAACTACTAATAGTTATTAAATAAGAAAGAACTGCAGGAAGCATATGACTGCTTGTGCCACGATTGTAAATCACGTCTGTTGGAATACTTCCCTCCCTGTCTGATCTAGAGCTCTTGTAGCTGCAGCCTGACCATACTGTCCAAATATGTCTTGGCATAAAGTCTTGAAATTTAAATTGTTTCCCCTGTTACTCTTTTCTAGAATTTGTCAGTGGTTCTTCTCAGTATTTGGAGACAAACACTTCTCAACTTTGAAGACAAAGAGCCTCCAAAATTGTATGCAGTGCAAACACACCAAGACATGCTAAGAGGAAAAAAAAAGAAAAAAATTTCTTCGAGCTACAAAATTAATGAAGTCTGCTCTCACGTGTAGAGAGTAGACTACACCTCACCCACACGTTCACTGTATAGCGTTCCCACCAGATATATTACATGCTGATCCTAAGCAATACACACAGTGGTGAGAGAACAGACAGTAGCTGGTTTGTCGTATTTCATCTGTTCTGAGCACAGGGAAACAGATACTCTCCAGCACTTTACTGTCCACTAGGAGCAACTCATATTTTTAAAGCATGAACATATTGGGGGGGGGGGAGTTAAATATAAAATAAGAGGATAATAGTAGAACAACTGTCTACTATACTACCAGTTTCATACGCACGTATGCTGTCAGGAAAGTGTTGAGGTCTCCCAAGTTTTGCCAAAGGAAGGGGTAAGAGATCAAGCTAAAGTGTATAAAAATACTATTTCATCTATACATCTCAGCTGTTTCTTGGGTTTAGGCATCTCCTTTAACAGTGTTGAAACTATTTTGAGCTATTTAGCAACTTTATACCAAATACTGCGAGGAGAAGAATCTTCTGTTGGACTAACCGCCAAGTTTTCACACAAGGGTTTTTCCACATACTAATAACTGATAAGGAAACTATCTTAAAATGTTGTAAACACAGCTGTTGCCATTCTAGGATTGGTGTCTTTATGTTGGCCAAGCTCAGTGCTCACAAAGTACCCTAGTATTACTCCTTTATTTTTTCCTTGTTCATAAGCCTGCTTCCCCATCTAATCATATTGTTTGATAACACACATCGGTTTTTCGGCCACTTCCAAGTCTAACCAGTTTCCAGATTTTTAAAAGAACCTCCACTATTAATTGACATGAATCATTTCTTTGCAAGGACCTAACAACAGCTCGTCATAAACTGAGAGCAGCCTTTGCCTAATTGGTTGCGAAAAAAAAAAAAATCAGTTACACTCAGTGTAAATGGCAAGCAAGGTATCCATGAAGTAAATTCAGAATTTAAGCCTGAAGTCACTGCAGTTACCCTGTCAGGCTGCATGGACTTCCAACTCTGGCAGACTGTAATTGTTTACTTAACCTGGGTATTGATTGTAGTTAGACTGCTGGCTTGCTTCCTTTGGCTACAATTCTCATTTTGGCAGTTTCAGATACATCACTTATAAATTCCTCTCTGCAGCTGCATTGTTCACATTCTTTCCTCTGGGTCACAATCTACTGTCCGTGACCATGCTTTTATTTCTGCATGATGATGATGATGGGGTTTTTACATCTTCTGATCTCTGAATAAAAAAAAGGAGCAGTTTCTAGCAAGAACCTGAACTGCTGTCCTTTGGAATTAGTATTGTACAGAGTTTTATAGAATAGCTCACAGACACAAGAAGTGAGAGACTCTGTGGCAGTGGAGCTGCAGAATGACTCTTCCACATTTTATGAATGACTATTATATCATTTTTCTATCAATAATTATTAAAGTATTAATTAGGTCTCATGCAGATCTCAATTTTATGTCAATATTTCAGGTGTGAATTTGAGGACTAAAAAAGCCTTTCATATAAAAACTCTTAATAGTCATCGTGGTAGTAATAAACTAAGGCAAGAGTTTGTCTAAAAAAAATAAAATAAATTAAAACATAATGAATATGGAGGGTTAACTCAACCACAACACACCTCCGGGATTGGTTTAAGTAGGCTCACCTATGTGTCAGCTCCCTTTGGTAGCTTTTTAGGGTAACTGAAAGCGTGTGTGAACAACAAAAGATTGCTAAATCCCTATGAGGCAATTCTGTAAAGGCAGATAATCCCTGAAACAATGGCAAGCCCCGTGCCTAAAAGGTCAAACAATGATCACAAGTTTGCACAGTATTTTCAGAGCCTGTGCATTACACTGCAACAGCTGAAATATAGGATTCTTCAATTCAAATGGGTTATAAACAGATATCCATAAATTAGTAACATTCATACCAGTCACTATCATTTCTTTTCAGTTATTTAGCAAACAGGACCACACCTGGTCATTGATAAACAGTTTAACTGAGGTCCCGTATAAAATTTATTTCCTTTTACCTAAAGTTCAGAGTTCCCAAACTAGACAATAAGGAAATGAAAAATATAAAGAACTCAGATTCATATATCAAATTAATTTAAAAAGTCTTTAAAGGTATGTTAAATATAAATATATTCATTGCATACTTTTGGGATAGGAAATACTCTAATATTTCATTCCATGATGTACAGATTGCTGAATATACTACTCTTAAAAAAACCAAGAATAGCAGCAATTATTTGGAAACATGAAACCATTCCTTCAGCAGAAGAGACAATGCTAGATTAGAACAGATGGACTCTATCTGACAACAGTGTAAAGTATTAAAGAAAAAGAAAATCAATGCTTTCACATCCAATGAAGCCTGGCAACTGTTTTTTAGATATTGTAAAAATTATGAAACCAAATAATGCTTCACCTGGAATATTTTCATGTCTAAAATTTGGCAGAGTCACATAACTTAAAAGGATAGCAAGTTTCCAGATATTGATCAGGGCTTTGTACATCTACAATGTCATAAAAATGAGCTACAGCTATAAAAAAAGATAACATGATTACGAGCACACTACACTGTAATTTCCTTTGGGCAGCCAGAAAGCAAAGACAGTCTGATAGTCCCTGAAAAAAAAAAAAAAAGCTTGTAGGATACCCATTGTCTGACAGACAAATCATTTTACAATATTCTAAACAAAGCACCTTCCAAACTTAAACTAATAACAACAAAAATAACAGAAGAGCTTAACAGTTACCTTTCAACCAAAACACAAGTGGCAGCTGAAAAGCTAAGCAGCTCACAACTTACCTGAGAGCCTTAATGCTCCGACTCCTTTGCCAATTCAGGCATGGAACACAAATAGTTAACCTTATTTTGAGCCATTACATGGAGCTTACTATAATGCTTGCTCTAATAAGTGGTATAATACGAAGGTCAGCCCTTAATTCACCATCAAAATATCTTCTGGGTGTAAACATAATGACTTCTGCTTAAACGCTATACAACCCTGACAAGAATGCTACTTGACAATGCATTTCAGACCCAGAAAAACCTTCTCATTTGTGTCAAGGTGCTGAACGTCAGTAGATTCACTAATATGCTTATTACTGGTGCTGCAGTGGTGGAACAGAGTAAAACATCATGAGCCTTCCGTGCCCCGCTACTGCCTGGCTAGGGAACCAATGAAATAAAACACGATTTAATCCTGTCCATATCGCTGTGCAGTTGGTGAAACTCGACAAGTCAACATTAAGCATTCAGAGTGGTATTGTGGCCTAAAGGGATCACATGCAGCCTGCACATGAGAGCGAAGGAATAGCTTGGTTCTGCTTCGGTGTTTGTAAATTTAATTTGTTCAAGCAAAAGCAACTCTGGAAGGGATTACTAGCTAGGATCAACACTTCTTACCAAAGAAAAAGGGAAAATGCAAGTAGGAATAATATTGACATTTTTGTAATAGCTTTTGGGGCTTAAATGAATAAATAAAAGTTGTAGGCAATTACGGCTCAGCCCTGGCATGTGCGAATACTCCACTCGGTGTTCCTGACTAGCAGGACCTGGAAAGGCCGAGTATTTAATGGAGATTGTATAGGTATTTAGAAAATACCGCATTTTACAAAATGTTAACATTTATTTAGCAAAAAAACGTTGAGTATTGTCTCAGTGCAACAGCTATTTCTTTAAATAAGTGGGGCAATAATACTCATGGCATAACATCTGATATATTAGTCCCTTAATTATTGCCAAGATCTCATTCCACAGGTTCAGGGAAGGACATCTGTGGTTAAATGTGTAAATCCCAGGTGCTCAGGAAACGTGGCGCCCGTCAGCATGCATGTGCCCATGCACACATTCAAATGAAGAACGACCAAGACCTACAGCAATGCCCTTTTGAAATAACAGTACATGAGAAGCCCATAAATGTCCCCTGGTAAGTGTAGCTCTGTATTTATGCTACCTGCAATATCTCAGAATAGCACAACCATTCAACTGTTTAAAGTGGTCTCTGGTCCTACAGCAACAACAAGCAACAAATTCTCGAGTCTGTAAAAAGCTCTTTTTCCTAAACACTGCAGGGGAGGAGGCGATCTCACTGGGACTCTGCATGGGAGGGAAGGGGCCCTGAAGTTACATTCACTCCCTGGGCCCTTCCAACAGAGATTAGGGACAACTGGGGCAGAGGGTGGGGAAGGCAGGTGAAAGAGACGGCAGAATGGTCTCCTGTTTTGTTTCAGCATGGCTCCTTGTGATGTTAAAATTCCAAATAACTGTTAAATGCAATGCATATTTTCTTAGAGCAAAGAACAATGAATACCTCTTCCTCACAAACTGGTACTTCAAATATAAAGCACAGAAAGATAAGCACTGACAGCAAGGAATCTAAAAATATGTCTTGTTAAGCTTGATTAATGAGCTAATAAAAAGCTATAATAAGAAAAAATCCAATTAAAGCATCTTGTGAGATTTCTCTCAAACAGAAATAAAGAACCCAAGAGAATGGTAAAACCTTGAAAAATTAGTACAATCCAGATGACAGGCTTAGTATTCAAGCCTACAGTACATCAGTTTTATACCTTCTTTGACTGGCTGTCCTTTATTTATCATCTCTGATGTGTGCTGTCTGGAATTCTGATCCTCAATGAGTTTTCTTTTATTTCATTATTGCTTCACAACTGTAACATCTGAATTTAAATACAGACATTAAAAACTCAGACATTATAGAGGTTGTAGGTACTTACTCTATTCAGAAAAGGTGTAGGACTCTGGCACAACATGTGGCACTCAGAGTGAAATAAAGGCAAAATAAAAGGAAACAAATCTCATAAATCACCTGTATAAAGTCAGAAAAGAAACTATTTACATTTGTCTTATCATTGATGTACACAGGATGGAGCAGAAAGAGTAGAAAATTTATAATGTGATATTCACTTTTCACCAGCATCTGGTACCTGAGGATAACCAGAGGATACAGGAAAAATGAGGACACTGGAGAGGAACTGCAAACGACAGAGGTGGGAAGAGCTGTAGATTTGGTGCTGGACCTGGAGCACCTGCACCACACGGAAGCCCAGCCTGCACCTTGCAGAGCTTGCAGGTGAGCAGCACACGGCAAAGGGCTGGTGACAGCCTGCAAAGGAGGCAGTGAACCAGAGAAACCCGAGGTTCCTCTGAGGCAGGGAGCTGAGGTACAGCAAACAGCAGCGGGGCAGGGATGGTCAGAAGAAAAAGAAGCCCGAAGATCTTGGCCTGGGCCGGCTGTTATTTTTAAACTGCAGAAAATGCATATTTTAACTTACTGAAACAACAGCGAGTATCCGAGTACCCAGGAAAGGTGCATCCCATCTCCCTCTGGTGGTTGGTCCACGAAGAGCGCAACCTACGCGGGCAAACATTTGTGTTAGCCAAAACACATGCGAGATCGCTTCTTCCTAGAGGTCCACCATGCCCCAAACCAGTTCCCTCCGAATTTTAGGCTGGGTTTTTTTGAAACAAACATGAAAAGGTCTTAGCATACATTCTCAAGTTGGGTGCATACCCTTTTTCTCTTTGCACAGCTCAGTGAACACGTAATGTTTATCTCTTTCCTTCAAGTTGTGGCTCAGGACTTCACTGAAAAGCATGAAATACCAAATGAATTTCCTCGCTAACTGCCAGGAGCATTTCACGAACGAGTGCTTTTCAAAATACTTCCATTTGATGATGGGGCTTGCCTTTTCTAATCTGACAGCAAGAGAACCAGGGCACACCAAGAGTACGTTGTATCTACCGAAGCACCCACACAGACTCTTGAATCCAATGGTAACAATGAAGCTCCCATTGACTTCAGACTCTTCCAATGGAGCCTGTAATGACTCACCTTGCTCTTCACTGTGCAAACGCATGCCTTGGTGAGGTGCCCAGCAGCGCCGAGGAGCTTCTCTGCTCCACAAGGCAGTGCCGAAGCCCACCTCGGGCCAGACCAGCCTTCCACTCCCTCGACCTGCCTGCCCCCTTACTCCATGTCCCCAGCTCCTGCAACTAGTAGTGCTGCTCACGACTTCCTATTCAACACCGGCAACGTCAAGATCTCCCAGTTCTGATGGTTTTAATGTTTGGGGCCCCTCTCCCCGCTCCTTGTCAGAGGTTATGCGGTGCCAGCTTGTCCTCTGACCTCAAAGCAACCTCTGGCCTCCCCCCAGAGCCTGCCAGGCGCCACGACCAAGGAGCGAGCAGCGCCCGAGCCG